>ML776959.1:431233-466231 GCA_009831015.1 Picea engelmannii | reverse complement strand
GTCGGGAACATATCGTGACCGTCGGATTTCCTAACTACAAATGCATACTAATGCATACTAAAGAAACACACTTTTACCTAACGACATATTAGACCAAGTAGATCTTAACTAACTCCTAAGTGTCTAAATATCCTAACATATCTAATAAATTTGTCTTTGTCCTCTGCATCTGATAAATCTACTCCCCCTGGAACCATGCCTCTATCCTCTGCATGTGATAGATCTCTCCCCCTTTGTCATCAATGGAAAAGGTATCTTTCCATTCGGGGTTGCTCCCCCTGATTGAACTGTCCTCTTATGGTGCTTCCTCATGTAAATCTAAGACATATAAAAAAGCATACAAAAAGAATTCATTTTGGAGTATAAATAACTCCAAGTCTTTGGCGAAGATATTCAAAGGCTTCCCGTGGAAGTGGTTTTGTAAAGATATCTTCCAGTTGTTCATTTGTGCCCACATACTCAACTCTGATATTCTTTTCTGCAACCTACTCCTGTAGAAAATGATACTTGATTGGAATGTGCTTCGTCTTGGAGTGCATCACCGAGTTTTTCGAGCTACTGATGGAACTTGTATTATCACAATAGATTGGAATGGGTACATCATACTCAACCTGTATATCTGTCAGAGTTTGTTTCATCCAAAGAACCTTTGTACAAGATGATGCTGCTGCAATATACTCTGCCTCGATTGTAGATAAAGATATTGATGATTGTTTCTTGCTTAGCCATGATACTAAACACTCACCCAAGTAGAACACTGCTCCACTGGTGCTTCATCGATCATCAATACAACCTTCCCAATCTACATCTATGTAGGCAATAAGTGATAGATCCTTTCCTTTTGGATACCATAATCTAAACTCTTATGTTCCTTTGAGATATCTGAAAATCCTCTTCACTGCCAATACATGTGATTCCTTTGGTGCTGCTTGAAATCGTGCCACCTGTCCAACTGCCTGTATTACATCTAGTCTGGATGTTGTCACATATAGTAGGATGCCAATCATTGACATGTATTGCCTCTGATCTGTAGACTTTGAATCATCATCTTTGCTCAACTTACAACTGGTTTGCATGGGAGTGATAACTGGTTTTCAATCTTCCATTCCAAACCTCTTTAGCATTTCTCTAATATACTTGGTTTGAGAAATAAAAATTCCTTGGTTTCTTTGATGTATCTGAAGTCCCAGAAAGAAGGATAGTTCTCCAAGTAACGACATTTCAAATTTATTCTGCATATCTTTTGCAAATTTCTGGCTTAACCTCTCATCGTCACTACCAAAAATAATATCAACATAAACTTCAATTAATAAAATATTACCTTGACTTACCTTGATGTATAGGTTGTTGTATGTGCTTCCTTTTCTGAACCCTACCTGTTGTAGATACTTATCTAGTTTGGAGTACCATGCTCTAGGAGCCTGTTTTAGACCATACAAGGCCTTCTTTAATTTACACACATAATCTGTGTTTTCTGATAGTTGAAATCCTTTTGGTTGTTCAATGTAGACTTATTTTTCAAGTTCCCCATTCAAAAAAGATGATTTTATGTCCATCGGATACACTTTAATATTTTTGGAGCATGCATAAGCTAAAAGCAAACAGATTGCTTCCATTCTAGCAACTGGGGCAAATGTCTCTTCAAAGTCAATTCCTTCAATCTGTGCATATCCTTTACATACCAATCTAGCTTTGTTCCTCGTAACCTATCCATATTCATTCAATTTATTCCTGAAGACATACTTTGTGCCTATCACATTCTTATTCTTTGGTCTTGGAACTAGTTCCCAAGTGTCATTTTTCTATATTTTATCCAATTCTTCATTCATGGCCTTATTCAAAAATTCATCCTTTTTGTCTTCTTCAAAATAGTTTGGTTCAATTGTAGATAAGAGTGCTAGGTGGGTTTGTTTTGGTGAATGGATTTTTCTTCTAGTCTCAACTCCTGCATCTTTGTTTCCAATAATCTGATCTAAAGGATGATTCTTCTGTACTCATTTGCTAGGTGTCTTTGGAGATACTTGTTGAACTTTCTCTTCTATTTCTATCAGATTCTCTTCATCTTCCTCTTCTACTTCATCTTCGAAAAGTTGTTCCATTGATTTGTTTTCTTCTTCCTTTGATTCTGGTCTTCCTGTTTCATCAATTGTTATGTTGATGCTTTTCACAACTTTGTTTAATCTTAGATTGTAACACTTGTATTCTTTCCTTGTACTTGAGTAACCAACAAGTATTCCTTTATCCACATGAGAGTCAAACTTTCCCATTTTGCCATCTTCTCTTTTGATGTAGCATTTGCTTCCAAAAACTCTGAAGTGCTTCACATTTGCTACTCTTCCTTTCCATAGCTCGTAGGGAGTTTTATCAGTGTTGTTTCTGAGCATTACTCTGTTTTGAATGTGAACTGATGTATGCACTTCCTGTGTCCAAAATATATCTGTCAATTTGCAATCCATTATCATTGTTCGAGCCATTTCCTATACTATCCTGTTCTTTCTTTCAACAACTCCATTCCGTTGAGGTGTCCTAGCAACAAAGAATTGCCTTTTTATTCCATGATTGTTACAATAGTCCATAAATTCCTTTGAAGTGAACTCTCCTCCATTATCATATCTCAAGCATTTGATTCTTGAATCTATCTCATTTTCAACCATTTCCTTGTAGATATTGAAGTTTTCAAAAGCTTCTGACTTGTTCTTGAGAAAGAAAACTGCATTCATTCTTGTATAATCATCAACTAATAACATAAAGTATCTCTCACCTTTTAAGCCCTTTGTTGTAGTTGGCCCAACTAGATCAGTATGCACAATTTCCAGTGGTCTTGTTGTTGAATATTCTTTTGATTTTAACCTAGTCTTTGTTTTCTTTCCTTGTTGACAATGCTTGCATAAAGTGTTGGTTGGTTTTGTGATCTGGGGCATTTCTCTGACTGCTTCTCTTTTGCTGACTTTGACAAGGTTATCAAAATGCATGTGACCCATTCTTCTATGCCATAGCCAACTTTCATCTTCCTTTCCTAGACAACACTTTTCATTTCCAATTTCACTTAACACATATATGTTGTTTGAAGTTCTTGCAGTTGTACCGACCAATTTCCCTGAACCTTATTTTTTGATCTCACACTTTTGTGAATCGAAAGTAACTTTATGACCTTGGTCACACATTTGATTCACACTTAGAAGATTATTTTTCATATCTTCTACCAGTAGAACGTTTTGTTCCTTTTCATTCTTGTTCCCAATTCAGACTGTGCCTTCTCCAATGATTTTGGATGAATTATCATTTCCGAAGGAGACTGATCCATTTCTTTCCTTTCGTAATGTAATAATTTTTTCTTTATCACCTGTCATGTGTTTTGAACACCCACTATCAACATACGAACCACGTTTCTTCTGCTTAGCTGTTAGAGAAATTGTGCATTCTTCATTGCTATATTGATCTTGCTTTCTTATCCATGTCGTTTTCTGAGGTTCCTGTCTGTGACTGTTGTTATTTTGTTGAGGTTCTTTAGGAAGGATTGACATTCTGCAATCTTTGGCCATGTGTCCAAAATTGTTACATTTGTAACATTCCACTTTAGTGATCAAGGATTCAAACCTATTGTAAATTCTTCTTTGTGTTTCACTAGGTCTTCTTGAATAATCCCTTTTTGTATGACTCTCAAAGTTGTTATTGCTCCTGTTGTTAGCTCTGCAATTTACAACTTTATGTCCAAAATTATTACATCCATAACATAAACCAAAAAATATTGTTTGATACCTGGGAGTTGAAGATCTTCTGAAAGGAGGTGCTCTTATGAATCCTTCTTCTTATTGAGTCCCATATTTCTGTTGTTGATTCTGAAATTTGAATCTTCTTGGTGGAGGAGTGTCCCTGTAATCTTCCTTGTATATCTTCCTATCCCCTTTGATTGTTTCTGCATAGCTTTTTGGATTTGTTTCTTGCTCTGTTGTTTTGGAGCTTGATCCCAAATCTCTTTAGCAGATTTACAATGTGCAACTTTGGTGAATACCGTATCACTGAGACCATTCAAAAGTGCATTTTTGGCTTTGGAATTATTCTCACCGAGTTTCACTGCTTTGTCATTTGTTGGTGGAACTGTTGGTACTGTGTATCCATCTACAATTGATTTCCAAACTTGAAATCCCTATGCCTATATATATGTCTTCATCCTTATGCTCCAAAAAGCATACTTTTTTCCATCAAACTGTGATATTCCATTTTATATGAGTTGGTACTCTCCATGATCTACCTTTCAGTGGTTAAACTGATTTTTGAAGGAACCTACTCTGATTACAATTGTTGGATTACTGAGAGGGGGGTGAATAAGTGATAACATAATTATAATCCTTTTTCTTCAAATGTTATATCAATGTAGAATTATTATCCAATAATGAGCAGTAAGAAATAAACAATCACACACATACACAATACACCAATGTTTTACGTGGAAACCCAAATCGGGAGAAAACCACAGAATGCTTTTTCTTATATTTCTTGAAGAATTACATTCGTTGGAAGCACCAACTTCCTTTGTTTTCCAGCTGCAACTGGAAGGAGGCTCCAACCCCCTAGTTTCTCAGGATACAACTTGAGAAAAGATCCAACTCCCCAATTCTCTGGCTACAACCAGAAGGAGGCTACAACCCCCTATGTTATCTGGCTACAACCGGAAGGTGGCTACAACCACCTGTCCTTGCCCTGTCCTGCAGCCCTAAAGTAGAAGTAGAATGATGGAACCAATGTCACACTATCACTGTGAGATATACCATTGTAACCCTGTACCAATAAATCTGAACCATGCATTAACCTGTACTTGAACCTGTAATCAACCTGTACCATAAACAAGTGCATCAACCATGCACCAACCTATACCAAACAACCTGTAATCAACCTGTACCATACATGTACCTTAACCAAAATCCTTCATCAATTTCATCATCCAAATATGATTTGTAAATCTGTAATAGACCTGGTGTATATGGTCACATGCCTGCAAACCTTCCTTAACTTTGACAACAAGAGACAAGCATCTTCATCAAACTTCTCATATGACTAGTTTTTGTATTAGTAAACAACCCTAACTTGAAATGATGATAACTTTGTACCTGTAGTGATTAAAGATCTGAAACTGATACACAATGTTTTTCAGTGTTTTTATGAAATTCCTCCAGGTTTCACTACTTGGAACCTCTCAGAAAAGGAATTATAGCAAAAATGGCATACCTTGTTGAAATCTGGCTTAGTCTAGAGAGCGATCTTGTAGAGCATGCCCCGCACAAAATATTTGTTGAATCAATTTGAAATTGTTACAAAGAATACTATAGAATGTACTATAAACAACACATTTTGTTTCACTAAATTTGGATCTGTTATGAATAAGTTAGGATGTTTTTACCTGAAACACTTGTTTTTGACTAGTTTAAAGACTAGCCACAAACCCTATTTTCCACGGAGTGTAACTCCAAAAATACAACGACCCAAACGCTGAATTTTCTATCACAGATACTTGGATATGTTTCCTCAATGGAATAGAAATTTCAAGTTATGAATCATTATAGAAAAAACGTTATGGAAACAATGGTGAGATGACCTGAAAAAAACATACCTTAGAAAGCACCATCAAAAGAATTTATCCTTCCTTGCATTTCGGCCTTCTTTTCTTCACCTTCCCTCAGAATTTCGGCTTAGATATCCTTGGTTACCTCAGACACCTATAGATATTCAATA
The DNA here is from genome assembly GCA_009831015.1 of Picea engelmannii. Classification (NCBI taxonomy): domain Eukaryota; kingdom Viridiplantae; phylum Streptophyta; class Pinopsida; order Pinales; family Pinaceae; genus Picea; species Picea engelmannii. The sequence goes on along the minus strand of ML776959.1, from coordinate 460,501 downwards.
TTCTCAAGTGTGATTAAAATGAGAGAGCCTTGCCTCTTATTTATACTCTCCAAGTATCTTCCTTAAAAACATATTCTAGGTCACTTGGCCCCACTTTCCTTATTTTAGGGTTAACCCACTTCTAATTTCTCCATTAAATTTATTATTGAAACAATTTATTTTGTATTCACTTTGAATTATTGTACACTCATGACTTCACTTTATTATTTACCTTTTAAAATCCCTTAAACCACTTTGACTACTTTGACCTTTTGGGGCTTCTAGATGACATGTGAGGGTCCTCCAACTTCGTAAGGCCATAAATCTCAAACCGTGAGGAGTTATGTGACATTCCAGATACCAATGTAAATGGCATGACATGTAATATCCATATATAATAGTATTATCTGAAAATATATCATAACTCATACTGTTATCTATAAAGAAAACTTGGGTCCATTACCCAAACATGGGGTCTCCAACTTCTCATGGCCATAACTCTCTAACCGTGAGGAGTTATGTGATGTTCCACATACCATTGGAAATGGAATGACAAGAACTATCCATATTCGATAGTTTACCTAACAAATTCATTTTCTTTTATCTCATTATTCCATAATTAAGCATGGGTTCTCTTACTCCACAAAGCGTCTTCCCGTGAGGGCTTTCACCATAAGGGGACCACTTTGGAGTTCATCCATATTTACTTCTTATCAACTATGACAAGACAATAATGAGTCATCTTTACATCAAACAATATTGGGTCCATTACCCAAACCTTTGTGATGTGCGGGTTTCTTCAAGGGTTGACATCAATGACAACCAACCTTAATCAACACTAGGCTCATTGATTTCTTCAATGGAAAGTGTATTGGCAAATGTTTCTTTGACGTGACTTCAAGTAAGAATTATCTCTGGTGCTTAAGGAATCACATTTCAAAGCTTCAAATAGTTGAAAAAATGATGAAATGGCTTCATTGGTTTTTCCATGTAACTTGAAAGCTTCATTTTCCCAATAATTATAGTAGGTGTATGCAATAAGCTTGCTGAACAAGCATCGTTTTCATTATTTTTTGTCAGTTTTAGTTTTCATTTTCATTTAGTTTCAGCTGAAGGTCACAGATCAAAGTAGATTGAAGAGGTTAAAGCTTGAAGAGCATGACTCCACAAGCCCAAAGGATAAGGCACTAAAACTACAAGAGTTCTTAAAGCCTCACAGGGAGGACTCTATTCCCCATGGAGCTTATGTTAACACAAGATTGGTTAAGGTGCCAATTATCAAGAACAAGCATTTAAAGATAGTAGAGCTACACTAAAAAAGCTTGTTAATGCTAAGAACAAGAAGTCTGTTGTGTCAATTGAAGATCCTCTTTCTACCAGAAAGAGTGTGAGGTTAAGTGTCAAGATGAAAAAATAGTTGGTGAAGGGATTCTAAGCGTTTAATTATCAGCGTTTTAAGTTTTGCTAAATACCAACTCCCTCAGTGGTAAAATACACTACCTCTTTACACTGCCAAGGCATCTAAGTAAAGCTGGTTTGATATCATGAAAGGCCATTAATTACTCTTCACATATTCAAGATTGAAGGCGCTGCATTTTTTACAATGCTACTTAAACCAAAACACAGACGCAACACAGTGGCGCTACCTACAGGCGTTGTGTAATATTATGGCAGAAAACGAATTGTGCAGAGTTATTTTACCATTTTTGAGTCATTAACTTAAAACTTTGATTGTGAAAAATTGAGAAGGTATTTTTTCAAATTGGATGAGGTTTTTGTTCATAACATTCCAAATAACAAAAACCTCTCTCATTGTTTCAAAATGTGTTATGGTTTGAGAGATATTAGTCTTAGAAGTGGTGCTACCTACTCTGCACAGCGGCACTACCTAATTTTCTGTAGCGGTCATTGTTTTGGTATTCACCTTGTTGGGAGGTTGCCACCTGTCAAGGAGGACTCAAATAAGCATCTCAAAGATAAATTATATGTCAAGGTACACCTACACATAATATTTATCTCCATCAAAGGTCTCATGCATGAGGTGGAAACAATTTATTAATGACTTCCAACAAATTACTGAAAAATCAGCAGTTTGTTGTATTTTTGTCTCTTTGACTATTGCCATCTATCTCCAAGGCTTAGAATCCAATGGAGGAGATGGGATTAGACCTACTAAGGTTATTTGTATTCTATTTTATATTTAAGGAGGGAGATATCTCTTGGAGAAAGGGATTCGTGAACCAAGAGAGGCCAAGAGGCTCTGTTTTTGTACTTTGACAGAATTAATTGGAAGATATCCTATCGTATCATTTTCTATGTTAAGAATTCATTTGCAGAAGAGAGTGATGCAGAAGAGAGTGATGTTGAGAGTGAGGGTTTCTTAGGAGGATCCTTTAAGATCTTCTACCTTGTGTGTTGTTGAATCTCTTCTGAAAAGGATCTTCATATTATGATTCTTCTTCTACTATATAAATAGTATGCTTGAAAAGGATTTTCCTGTATTTTTGTTTGCAGTTCTATGTTCTCTCATAAAAATCTTCCACCTGAGAGCCTTGAAAGGATAAACATTGCTTTTGGATGATCTGTTTTGCTGCATATGGAAGATGATTTGCTGGGATAGATTCATATGATTTGTTAAGTCAAGCAGATAACTTCAGCCCTACCTCTCTCATAATTTCAAAATCAACTTTATTTTCCTAATCTTTGATTTTACCATGCTTATTCTCATTTGCAGTCTGGGAGTAACTCTTGGAGTGATGACACAAGTATGATTTCACCATCTACCCATGCATATAAACCCAATAGTAGTGGAAGTGCTTCAACTTCCTACACGCCATATGGATCATCGCCACAAAAAAATCCATATTTTCCATTTCCTGGTCCTCCCCACCTGGTTGCTCCTCCCCTAGGACAACCACATGCCGAAGTTAATTTTGTTCAAACCTCTCCCATTCAACAGGTTTAGAATTTTAAACAGTTGATTATGGAAAATCCGACCCATCAGCCAAATAATGCCAAGAATAAAGGAAAAAACCGAAACAATAACAACCAAGGACCGGGATGAAATAACCCCCAACAAAATCATCCTGCTGGGGGAAACCAGAATCAAGAAAATCAAAACCCCCAAGGGGGAAACAATAATAATCAAACATGTAAAGGGAAGAACAATAACCTCAGAAATAACTTATTGCACTCTATGTAGTGAATATGGACGTTATACTCACCATTTCCCCCAAATTTCTGATTTCAAATGGATGAAAGAATCCATTAACAAGCAACGTCTTCCAACGTCGTCTGCCCCTCAACAAGCCCCACAACATTATTTGCTACTGCCACCTCCGATAATTTTGAAAAACCCTATTCCACACCAAGGTTTGATGAATACCCAACAAGAGATAATCCCTGCCCCACCACAAATGGGGCAGTATCAAAATCTAGGTCCCAATCAACCTGGAAATTCGATCAATCACAACATCCTCCTTACCAATGAAGAAGAGATTATTGTGAAAAAACGTGGTCATCAATATGGTATTTCCCCTTAATCTACCCCAACCACCTCAGAAGCGGCTCCAACCACAACCGAACAACCATTGATGATTCCACGCCCTAACACTAAACCAAACCCCAGTATACTGCACATGTCGTTACGACAAAATGTACATAAACCTCATGCTAGGGAAGCCCATAATTACATTTTTGTCAATGACTTAGCACAATATCTTGCAGCCATGTCTATATTAGAGCTCCTCCAAACCTATCCATCTCAACGGAAATCCTTGTTGTCCTCCTTGGGGGCAGTCGACCCAGCTGATACTCGACTCATCACCTTTGATCTCGATAGCAAAGAACCATGCCTCTCCTCCCTAGTAGTTTTTCAGATACGAGTTAAGATTCAAAACATCGCATTTCATTGATGCATCATCAATGAAGGTGTATACACATGCATCATGTCCAAAGTAGTATGGTATAAACTCAGCTCACCTGATCTAGTACCATCTGCCATCACTCTGAGAGCCTATGAAAATTGACCATCATCCCCTAAAGGGATATTCCAAAATGTCCATAGAACTTGGGGGAAAAACCATCCTCATTGACATTGAAGTTATCAGTGCCCCAATTGATTACAATATCTTGTTCAACCATAGCTACATGTATGCTATAAAGGAGATAGCCTCTTCTGTGTTTCGAACAATGTTTTTCTCCCATAATGGGAAAATCGTCACCATCGACCAACTTACCCATTACGAGCCTAATCATTCCACCAACATTGATAACATCCTCCCCCTTGTTCGCACTAGATCAGATTATTTTTTGGTCATTGAGATGGGCCCTAGAATATTCAAGGACCCATCCTTGTTGGGGGCATATCATGGAGAACCACCTCTCATACACCCTTTTATTTCATGACAAGTGTGTGTAGTGTCTTCTAATGGAATATATATCGGAGATAATACTCCTCTCATAGAGGCCCCTTCCCACATCGAAATTCCACCAGTCAAAGCACTATTACCTAAGGAGTTCCCTGAGAACCCCACTGCACCACTTGTCCCCGAGAACCCCAAGCCATTACCCAAATTACCTTTTTCTACCCCCCACCTGGAGTCCAAGCATTCCAGGTAGCTGCTACTCTCACCCTTCCAAACATGGTTCTCTCCATCCCTGTTTGGTATATTCATTTACCCGCGATGGTTACTACACCATCTCTCCATCCTCAAATAGAGGGATTACAAATGCAGATCCTAGTACAGGATCCTGCCACACCACCCTTGCCTCCAACCAGCAGCAACACCACCACCACTGGGGGTAGGTGAAGGAAGAACGAGCCCATAGCTCCACTTCCTCCCCGAGCTCAATCTCCTTGCGCATTATGTGAAAGAAAAGGATAACCCACTAATAGATTTCCTACTCTTCCTGAGTTACACAATCTTATCCATCTCCCTAAAGAAACCATATTTCTTGCTTCTCCACCAAGTACATCCACTACTACTATGGAGTCCTCAACCACACACAATAAAGGGTTACGAACCAAATATTCTTGTGCTATATGCTCAGAATATGGCCATTACCTATATCTACCTCAATTTTGCCAAACATTAGCCACAATATGCCACACATCTCAGCCAGAGCCCCCTCAGTCACTCCCCATGGACGCTCACATTATTGACATTCGTTATATTTCATCATCATTCCTCGATTTAATGAGGCACCATCCATAGTATCGTGACATTTCATTTATGTCCAGTAGGTCCTCACACCATGTACATGATATCCCTTCTATGTCCTCACCCCCTGGGGACAATAACACTTACCCATTGATAGTTCCCCCTGCCACCTCCCAGGATCCCCTATATTCTCGCATTTTCCACTCCAACGAGGATATTCTAAAGGACCTGACTACTCTTGATTTCCCATGGAATGTGCTCCATCATTGAGCACTTTTCCTTTCACAAGAGGCCTTTCACCCTCCTACCCAAGCCTCCCTTTGTGCAATTGAAACCAAGGATTTTTTTCCTTCGAGGCATATTAACTGGTTCAAAAAACCCTATCCCTACCTCTGATGATTTTGAAGAAGGAAACATGGCCAAAATCTCCCCCACTATCAAAATTGACATTTCCATTAAACCAATAATCATCGAATAGATCACCATTGGCGCCACATGCTCCCCGGATGAGATCATTGCTTATAAAGCTCTCTTTCAGGACTATCGGGAAATTTTTTCCTGGTCATATATAGAGATGACTAGCCTTGATCCTTCTATAGTCAAGCATCGAATAGACACTTGGTTGGATATTGCCCCCATTCATTAAAAGCGATGCCACCTCCACCCATCCAAAGTTGCGGCTATCAAATATGAAATTGAAACGCTACGTGCTGGTGGGTTCATTTACCCCATTGTGTACACTTCATGGGTCTCCAACCCAATCCCCGTCAACAAAAAACATGTTATTATTTGTGTGATCTTTTCATGATTTGCGTGATCTTTTCATGATCTCAACCATGCTTGTCCCAAAGACAACTTCCTAACCCCATTCATTGACCAAATCATCGATGATTTTTCTATCCATGAAGCATTGTCGTTTATGAATGGGTTCTTGAGCTATAATCAAATTCAAATCCACCCAACAGATTAGTACAAAACTGCTTTCACAACCTCGTGGGGTACCTTTTCTTATCACGTCATTCCTTTTGGACTCAAAAATGTCGGTGCTACGTCTTCCATGATTTTTCTCGCATCATCCTTGCTTATTTGGATGACCTTAGTGCTCGATCCAAAAATTGAACCCAACATTTAGACGACTTATGCATCGTTTTCCAACAATGTCGCCAATATAATATCTTCTTGAACCCCCTCAAGTGTGTATTTTGCATCACTATCGTGCGCCTCCTTGGGTTCATTGTCTCCCAACATGGCATCACTGTGGACCCCCTCAAGGTCCAAGATATCATATAAATTCCACCACCGAGGAATTTACGCCAACTATAGAGCCTACAAGGCAAAGTGAACTTTTTACGTCACTTTGTCCCATACTACGCTACTCGCGCACATGGTTTTCTCCACTTATTACATCATGATATCCCATTTCGATGGGACGAACATGCTCAAATATCATTTGATGATTTGAAAGATTCCCTATCCAATGCCCCTTTGATTAGTCCCCCAAACTATGATCACGATTACATCCTCTACTTATCAGCCTCTGTTGTTTCAGTAGAAGGAGTCATCTTCCAATTAGGGGATGACGTGCATGAACATGTCATTTACTACATTAGTAAAAACCTTTCAGGTCCACCCTTGAAGTATAATCATGATGATAAAATCGCATTATAAGTTGTCCTCGTAGTCCAAAAACTGCGACATTATATCCTACTTTGAACTACCAAGGTCGTAGCAGATTCCAACCCCATGCAGTACTTTCTTAGTCGACGACAGATTAATGGAAAATTTTCCCAATGGATCGTTATCCTCCAGGAATACGATCTAGAGTTCTATACTCCCAAAAGAAATAAATCTCTCATCCTCGCCGAACTCATTATGTCTTTTCCCTCAGACGCTAAAGCTTCCCCCGTCAATGAGGATTTCCCCGATGAACACCTCTTCTTCATCCGATGACCTCCTCATCTACCTTTGTACAAAGACATTTGGGTCTCATCTCGCTCGATATTAGTTTCGATGCATTCTCCATCAAGCCCCCCGATACCTCCTCATTAGAGACGTTCTCTATCGACGCGGGGTCGACACTATTCTTCGACGATGTCTTACCATTGACAAAGCCGACATAGTCTTGAACAATTACCACAACAATGCTTGCGGTGGCCACCTTTCGAGTATTCCCACCACCCAAAAACTTATTCGAACAGGGTACTTCTCACTCACTTTGGTTCATGACTACATCCACACTATCAAGGGATGTGACAAATGCCATCTTTATGCAAAGAAAGAACAAGCTCCACCAGCTCTTCTACACTCAGTCATCACAGTCAGCCCCTTCTATAATTGGGGCATAGACTTCATGACTTTCCATCCTCCATTCAGTAATGGACACAAGTACATTATCGTGGGAGTGGATTACTTTACCAAATGGGCCGAAGCCATGCCCACAATTAACAACACCGCTGATACATCAATGCGTTTTTTTATTCAGCGACGTCATTACCTGGTTCAGAGTCCCACAACAGTTAGTTTTCGATCATGGTAAACACTTTGAGAAAGAGATCTTTGTGGAACTCTCCTCAAAGTTAGGCTTCACCCATGATTTTTCCTCCCCATACTACCCTCGGTCCAACAGATAGGTCAAGGCTATCAATAAAGTCCTCAAAACCATGCTACAAGATATCGTCAACAAACATAAGACCAACTGGCATCATATGTTGTTTTCCTCTTTATGGGATTATCGTACGACAGTCAAAATTGCCACCGGTTTTACACCGTTCCACCTTGTCCATGGGATCTAATCGACCCTCCCTATCGAATATGAAATCCCCACGTTATGCATTTCCATAGAGATATTACCTGACACTTCTCCAATGGACCAGGGCCTGCTGACCTTAGAGTCACTTGATAAAGACTGCCGTTCTTCATTACAACACAATGAGGCAGCGAAAAAATGGTCCAAATCCACCTTTGATCGCCATGTCAACCTTTACTCATTCAACGAAGGTGATCTCATATTAGCTCATGATATTTCCCATGAAACTCTTGACCATGGGAAATTTGAGTCATTATGGCATGGACCCTTCATCATCCAACACTGCCTCACTAAAGGTGCCTACATCTTGGCCTCTCCAGAAGGCTACCCTCTCAAAGAACCCGTTAATGGGTTGTACTTAAAGAAGTTTTATGTCTAAGCGCAACCCCCCTACCATAGGTTCCTCTTTGTGCACATTTGTAGAGTTTTTAGTCTTATTTACCGCCACCACTCCTCATGTCTGATCTATCATCCGTGTTATTGACATATGCATTATTCATCATCCTACCACATCAGTTATGCCAACAGTGCTAGCCGCTAGACCCAGAATCTTCCTTTGGTCACTTGGCCCCTCTATACTCCCTCACATGTCCTGCTCCACTCCAATGACATATGTTTGGGCTCGACCACCAAAAACCAAGCCGAATACCACATCGTCATTGGTCTCCTCACTGAGGCCAGTCATTGCCACATTCGTTACCTTATCATTCTATTAGATTCCCATCATGTCATCTTGTAGCTCAACAACGTATATCGTGTTCACAATCCTTTCCTCTTTCGCAAATACCTGCAAGTTAGAATCTTATCTCACAACTTTGATTCCATCAAATTTACACATATTCCAAGACAGCTCAATCAAGTAGCAGATCACATGGCTAATATAATATTGTATTGACATTTATCACATTAAACAACATTATATACATAACATCACACATTTTTCAAAACACATAGAAAACACATCATACATAAAAACATAATGCATAAAGACCTGAATGATTCAAAATATATCCATCATATATATATCATGAACATCCCCAATGTTTTAAAAAATATATACATATAAAATCTCCCATAAGATCTTGAGTTCTCTCACCCCTATGAGTACAAAAAATGGGTATCCAATACCCTATACAAAATTGGACCCATAAACCCATATATATACAAAAACGACACTCAAGGTGACCCTAGAGCTGCCCCCCCGAGGTCCTCTGTTAGTCAAAGGTGCCTCACCAGCTGGGGACCCTCCAACTCCAGGAGGCAGCCGACCAGTCATCATTTCCCCCACCATTGCTTCTTAGAGGATCAAAGTCTTCCACTCTACTGGTATCCCCACACACTAGTCGAGGACCTCCTCGTCCTAGATATGGGCCCATATTGCCTCAGGAAAACCCTGCATGACCCGCTTGAACTACCTTCATAGATCCTCCAAAGTGGTTGCAACATCCCCCTATGGATCTCTAGCTAGTCTAGCACCAACATCATATCGTCGACGCCTTTGTCCAGCCCTCAGCTTTGCAGGAACCTGTCGATCCGACTCCCGTTGATTCAGCTCCTTGACAACCTCTTCCTCTCGTCCACGGGGTCCCACATCTCCAAAACAACACCATAGATAGTATTTAACATCCATATACATATATGATAAATGTTATCTATCAAAATCACAAAAATAAACAAATGAAACACATACCTCGCTGGTCCCAGTCCTCCCGAGGAGACAACACCATGTCTGGATCTTGTCAGTAATCCATACCCACATATGGATAGTGCAAGATCACCTATGGCATATGAAACCACACTCATGCAACCATGGCCATGAAGTAATGACTACTCTCCCCTCCTCCATGACGAGCCAACACATGTGACCACCACATCAGTCGTGTTTTTCATTGCCCCACTGGATCTAAAAGAGTCCTTGGGTGCAGTAGACACACCCTCTCCAAAAACTAGGCCACTAGCACGGACCTGAATACAAGTTCACTTGATTCGACTCACCGACACCGATTCAGCTGCGACATCATCTTGGTGTGCATCAGCACACCCCATGCAAACAGGTCCCCATCTAGGACCTTCTCCACCACCCTCAACTGACCACCAGTGATTTGTTGAGTACCTAAGGATTTGTACATCCTCACCACCATCGCCGTGACACACTCAATAAAGAGGTCATCAATAGCCTCAATATGGAAGAACGAACTCGACATAGGGTTCAACCTAGTATAGTGGCGAGACACCATGGTCTCCACCCAATCCTCCCCTGGCAGATGGGGATCGACGGCTAGTGCCCTCCCATAGAATGGGAGTCTCTTCAAGAAGTGCACATCCTCTGTAGCAAAGAATGTCAGTTTCTCCCCGTTCACAATGAAGCACTACAGATCAGTGCTCCACATCCCCATCAGGTACTATAGTAGGAAATCCTGTGATCGTATCAAAGGGCTTTCAAAGAACTTGAGAAACCCATAGGATGCCAAGTGTCTCTGCACGCTCGGCTACTCCCTTGTAGCCTCTCGTAACTGGTCCCAGTCACGCTCTTGCTAGTGGACCAACATCGTGCTATATGATCTGTTGATCACCTGCATCCACACATAAATATTTGATCAACTTCATCATCCATCAAAAGGCATAAAATATCAAAAAATCACAACCCCTTAGCCTCCCCACAGTTCGTGGCTTTCCCCCAGATAGTTGCGTGCATGTGAGCACCTGTTCTTTTCACATCTGTGCACTAATGCTTAGTTGTTTGACAAACAGTCACACATAAGTGTGCAGCTGGGAGTCAGACAGGCATGCATCTCATGCGCACCTGTCTGTCCCACCATCGTGCCCACATGCGTGGTTGTGTCAAGTATAGATGCACATATGTGCAAGAAATAGGGTTATACCCATGCACATATGCGTGGGTATTCCCCCTTTTTCCCATGCCCTTATGGGGCCCTACCCTTAAAACCCCCTGTACGTCCCTCCGTATAGCCCCTACCTACAAACTATGAAAATCACAAAGTATAGGATGATAAGACCACTAACTTGTCTCTCGCCACCTCTGGATCGTTAGCCCCATGCTCCCGTAATCTTGAAATCTCCTCACAACTATCTCTTTAGCTCAACAAAAGTGACAGGTACAAATGAGGTGGCATTGTGGTCCCACCATCCATATATAGCCCCTTTTTCCCAACTTCTACACTCTGTTACAGGAGCCTAGAACCTTCATTTTCTGATCTGTTCTCAACCACAGGATCCTAATCTTGCCTTCTACACATTCACATTCCCCAGGTTATCATCGACACTTGGCCCCATAAGAGCATTTTTCTCCCATCACGTTTAGGTACACATTCTCACTTTCAGTTTTATCAAATAGTTGTTATATGTTCTTTATCATCAGATATTGTTCACATCGGGTATTTGGTTTATTATGTGCAGGTACTTGTTCATCAAGATTTACAACCTCTTTAGGTATATGTTTGACACTGGAATGTAGTTACTCCCTCTGTTAATAATTGGATATCCCAGTAACACCCTCTGACATTTACCTTTCATGTCCCTACATCCGGCTCTACAGTATCCTTACCTCTGCCGCATTTGGGTACTGTCAACCGGTAACACTCCCCCCCACATGAGTTGTCCCATTCATAGTTCCCCCTAGAAACTCGACACTCATGTTGAATTCACCCTCCTAGGTTTGGGAGTCCCGATAGTATTTTTCATTTCCGAGAATGAACCCCATCCTTCTTCTCATCATATTGCTAACCTTCCCAATGGACTCCCAGGTCATATCATCTTGGTTCTCTTGACTGCATCTCTGTAGTTTCATTAGCCCTCCATCTCATCCATCATCAGTTTTCCCATGTATAGATTGTCCTCCATCCATTTACCTAACACATAAAACCACCCATGGGGCCCCCACCCTCCACCAATTGTCTTTCACAAACTTGCGCCCTAAATAGGCCAAGCCATCTTTCACTGGGGCACCCGTTTCCGTTTCTGTTTACTCAACCCAACTTATTCTTTATTTCTTTGGTAATTGTATAAAGCCTTTGTTTCCAGCATATACATAGCTTTTTCGTCGTCATTCTTGATGGCCTTCTCTTCCTGGAAAAGAAACCCATGTTTCCCTTGGTTAGGGCATCCACTCTTTTTTCATACCGACATTGTTCACGAACCTCGAGTATCCCAAAGTACATGTACCCACGATCTATGATTTTTCCCACTTTGTTATCCTCTGGCATAGTTTAACCCCATATCTAGTTGTCCCCCTAACACTAGACCTAGTTTTACGATTGTTGTCAGCCATCCTTCAAAAATTCCCCAACCAAGAGAAATCTTGAGTCCCACCGCATCTTGACTCTGTTCGTGTTACCTGTTAGTACCTGATATCATCTATTACTCAATGGATTTCACGAAGCCCTTAGATTCTTGGCGTTGTGTCTCCCTTCATGTCGACATCAACACAGTTTCCAGAAGGGCGGAAGTATCTTGAATCTCATTACCTTTTCAATGAGGAGTCTCGGACGGCACAAAAAGAATCATCATTGATTTTTTATCCTGTTGATCCCCATAACATTCAACTTCAAAAACATTTGATGTTATAGTGGTTCTTACTATGCAAGTATTGCAATTGTTTCATACTAGTCGAAGACCTCTAATTTTTTTAGGCCATCAATGCCTACGAGTCATCGACAATTCTTACAGTCGTCCTTGACTCACTTCAGAGCCCGTTCACCATTTAGAACTGTCATCTTCTGTTATAAACTGCCCCGAGGGAATTGCAGTTATCTACATCATCATTCATCATTAATTATAGTCCCACATTTTGGTTTCATGACACGAGCATGGGGCATGCCTGCCTCATTTGTACACATATTTTATTTTTTCTCCCTAGAAAAAGGTTTGGGTCCCAAAAATTTCCCTATCCCTCCGATGGATCGCTCTTGCAGTTCCTCTCTTCACTCTTCCTTATAATGGAACTCTCAGAAAAAGAAACATTGATGTATTTCAACTATACGTATGCCTCTAACCTCACACAATAGGGGGCATTTTTTATCACTGAAAAATCATCCGTAACATTTCACACAATGGTTGAAGAAAGGCATCAATTCCAGTAGCAATTAGTCCACCTACAACACCAAAATCCATCAAAAGGAAAAAAACTATATACTTGGTCCAAAAATCAAATTGTGAAAATTCACTAAAGGAAGCACACACATAGTGCGCATAATGCATAGGCTAACACATGCCTCAACATGCACTATGTGCAAGATGCACAACTGTGTATGAGAAACGTTGTGCACTTCCATGATCAACACATTTATGAATCTTTTCGGTTGCTCAATCACTTCTAGTCCGACCCCCAACATGATTTGACACTCATATTTGAGTGAAATCTAGCTTGGAGGCTAGTCAAGGGCTAGGAAGTTCCCTAAAAGGCCCCTTATTCACACTATGAACCAATTATATCTTTCCATGAATGAATGCTATAAATATGTGCCATGGGTGTGCTAAGGAAATAAGAACTTGAAGGTATTTTTATGATGCAAGAATTCTTCTTTGAGAATCCTCTTTTCTCTTTGAATCATTCAAGCACCATTGCAATAGGCCATTCCACTCACCTCTTGAGGGAACAGACATTGTATTTATTCACCATTATCATTTCTTCCATTGTATGAAGAGAAGAGATCTCAATTAGGGAACTCAAGATCCCTCCCAAGGAGGAAGAGGGGACTCATAAGTCCCTTCCTTTCTCTACGTTGTTTAGCCTATCAATCTATTGATCCATTGGTAGCCATATGTTGGTCATTTTTTTATTTTCATGGTTCTAGTTCTTCAAGCTTCTCTAACATTTATTTCTTAGTTGTTTTTAGTTGTATTTATTTGTTTTCATGTGTATTTGGTTTCTCTAATCAAATCACAAACTTCTGTCTTGTTTAGTTGGCTTAACTAAGCATGAACGTGTTGTGTTTTTTCTCACCAAAGTGACAAAACCAACACAACATGGTGGTGGAGCTCCAATGGCTTCGATCCATTTTTGGAATCGGTGGGTAGAGGCATGAGTTGAGAATACCAAACAATAGGAATTTTCTGGAACTAAGTGGCTTGTATAACTTGTCCATGCTTTCCATTAGTCATTGACTTGGGATAAACTACAGTGATTATTTGAATAATTTAGCATAGATCATGGTTGTTGCACAAACTTTATGGTAACTTCCATGGTTAAGATCAGACATCTCAGGTAATGCCCACATGCCAAGATTCTGAATATCAAAGCATGCCAATTGTAGCATTAAAAATGCAATAACAAGAATTCTTCCTTTAAGTCCATAAAAAATAAATGTTTGGAGGAAATCACATTAAGTTTTGAGTTACTGGAAACAAGAGATTCATTATTTGGAACATTTGTATCAAATTATGAACACTGTGAAATACTGTCATGCATTTCACAACTCACCTAATGTAAGGAGAAACTCATAAAATCTTGAGGGCCAACATTTTTAACTATTGTTCTTCAGGAAAGTGTGGCCAACATATTTGTTTGGAATGGATACTTTCAATTCTGACAAATGTTGTGAATTTAACATCCCTGATATCAAGTGCAATTATTCCAACATCTTATGAAGGATTTGAAACTGCCATACAACAGACATTTCATAAATTTGTTGAGAAAGGGAAGATTGATATTACACCTAATGTTAAGCTTCATGTGATACCTAAAGATATGAATATAACAATTGAGAGTGGCAATGTAACGTCCCACACCATAAGGAAACACCACTACAACCAGGCTCTGTTCAATTCAATACTGTTATAATACCATATTGTGGCATACCTCGACCACCCAGGCCAGGCCACTAGGTTATGCATGCTCTGATACCAATTTGTAACACAACCCTAGCCACTTGTTGGGGCATGTCACATGAAGAAATTCTTCATTTACACTTTGTGTGTGTGTGTGTGTGTGTGTGTGTGTGTGTGTGTGTGTGTGTGTAAGTTCAAACAGACATATATATGTATACTCTGTTAGAACATAGATTCATGTGGAAATGATAGTAAAAACATACATGCAGCAAACACAAACAATTCTTATAAATATCAAACATGTATTTAAACATAACATGTAAAATTAACAAAATTGGTAGTTATATTTTAATTGATGTCCACCAATTGTGTGCATACCTTCCACGAACCTCCCAACCATAGACCACATAGCTCATCACTCTCATTAGTGGGTCACCCCCGAGCTGGGACTAAAATCCACCTTAGCAAAGGGATCACTAGGCCAGGCTGAGGCAATGGGATGATACACAGTCAATCATGAAGTATTCCCTCCAAGGAGACAACTTACACACACAACTCACACCCTCCCATTCCCCACATGTCTTTCCCACCCTAGGAAGTATGCACCTTCACTATTCAATAGTCCATCGACTACTCAAATTCCCTTCCAGGGATTCAACAACAGGCCAGACAGTAATTCTCAGAGCTTTGTAGCTGCTGTTGGGCTCCCTCTAGTAGAAATAACTTCCCCAACAATCTCTCTCACCTAGAGAGAGTTTTTCACAGGACTGACAACCTGCTTCTTCTTTTCCAACAAAATCTCTCACCTGGAGAGAGTTGATCATAGGGTTGACAACCTACCTCTTCATTCCATAGGTGTGACAACTCGCCTCTTCACTCCCACTCCCAGATAACCAGTAGCAGGCTTAGGTGAAAACAACAACGGGCTTCGGCTAACACATAGGTGATGGCAACAACGACTACCTTAGGTATTGGAATAGGAGTTTCTCATAACAGAAAAGTTTATCACAACTTAGGTAGGCATAGGTGCGCTATGCCACCCAAGATGGTCACGGGTTTCAATTGATGATAAGAAAAACATGGAAGATTCCTATAGAATGCATGCAAGTTTCAGAGGTCGATAATGGAGGTCATGGCTTCCTGCGTAAAATGCGTGCATAGGAAGGATGGAAATAATGGCATAGAAATTGAAAGAAGGATGTGCTTTCCAAATATAATTGCATGTCCCTAATCAAACACTTGTCCTCATGAAGCTGCATGAGCTCCACTAAACATTCGTTCCCTTCCCACGCGAACTTAAGATAAGATTGGTTATTTCCAACCTTCGGTTTTAGGAAATAATAATATAATATTATTCCCATAGAGATAATCCCTCAAGCTTAGCCCTTTCCTAGCCTCTTAGCCCCATCCCTTTCCCTACCTAGTGGAGCTTAGTCTCCCATTCTCTTTTATCATTGTCGGTCTACACGCAACAATGTACTTATATTATTGATATGAGTATTTACATATACAAAAACAAACTCTCTAACCTTTAGCATCTAGGCTATCTGGCCTAATCATCACATAAGCCTCCTAGATTATAATCACTTTTCTCACCATCCTACAAAACATATTTACATTCACAATTACAACTGGGGCTCAGTCTTGGGATATTACAATCCCCTCCCCTTATTTATGCACTATCCTCAGTGTATCTTATTTATACATGCACAAGTGAAACTCTTCAAAAAGCTCCAAGATTTAGCTACTGGAAGCTTGTTATCCATCTGGTGCTCTACTTTCCAGCACCAATTCTCGTATTCGTACTGCAACTAGAAGTAAATTGATCTATTCCATAGAGTTTCTTCCAAAAATAATTCAGCTCATTGTTCCATTTGACACACCCTCATTATGGAAGTTACCATGCCATAATCATTCTTGGGTTGCCTCCTCCTTGTTGCACTCACCCTTCCAGGCTCAGGCATCCCTTCACTTGTACGGATTCCTTCAACAATCCATCTTGCCAAATATTTCACACACAAGGAGAGCACTAACCCATTACCAAAACCTCATCGGGGTTCTACAATTATAGGGCTTTAGTGTCCTCAACATTATTTTTTCTCTCCCAACATTCCAACTTTAATCAATATCATCGCATTTGCATCACACACATGCAGTTATCATGAGAGAACATAAAAGAATTCATCTAGAACTCAAACTTATTTCATAATTAATTCAACTTTTCCCCAAAATATGAAATTCTATTTCATAATTTTTTTTCATTGTTGTTGCAATAATAAGATACAGTCTTCCTTCTAGATTTCAGCAAGCACCATGTTGAATACCATTTTTCCTGCAATGATTCTATATTGCATTCAACCAACGAATTTTCAGTATATCCTGTACATCATACTCTCCTTGCAATATGTACAAAAACCTTATAATATGATCTTAGAATTGTCTACTTATAATTAATATCAGTAAGTTCATTACTTCGTTTTCTGAATAGAAAATTTCCTCTAGTCAATGCTCACATGACTACTTAACTTGCAACTTTCCTGTTGCAATGTCTAACAACTCTTGAAATGTTCTCAACTCCATGAATTATCAACATTTCAACCGTTAGTATACTTATTTCCATGCAATAATATATATACATGCACTCCCAAAACACATTTAACAAATTCATTTAAGTATACAATTCTATCATGTATGAGTGCAACTCTACCACTTACTAGGAATGAGTACAATTCTCAATGCACCTTTGCATTGATTTTCAAAATGATCCTTATCTAAGTCATGTATCTCACCATTCATAAATTGGAAATATGGCCAATGTCTTGACACATTCTCCGCACACTTCCTATTGTCTTCTGAATTACTTGAATGCCTTCCTTTTTTACCAGAACACTACACCAAGAATATAATTATGTGTTGTGCATTAGTGTTAGCAAAAAGGTTGCAGTCCAAGTTTTATTTAAAGGTAGGAATCTCATTGGTTATTTATGTGGTACGTAATCTTTCTATATCCATACTTTTCCATATCTAATCATGTCCTGGTCTCATACATGACTAGATTTCCTGGCATCATTCCTATAACAAGTTCTTACCTTTTATTTTTTTGGTTATTACCTCATAACCAAATTAACATGGCATGCTACTATGTTAGTGTGTGCATTCAAAATCCAAGAAGCTTTGATAACTATAACATGCCTCTAGCCTTTACCACAGCTAGTTGTATATTATTCATGCTAATGAATTTAAACAAAACCATATTGTGTATTATAAGAATTCAATATGGGGAAATTCTTACAAGAATTTCCCTTTGGAAATTATACAACATAATTTCAAAAGAGAAATACTTACCTTCATAGATACCATTAAATGAGTTTGATGATACCTGATTAGTTGATGACAATAGAAGCTCTCATGCCTCTTTATTAGTCTTATAATCAACATACCAGCTTGTTGGGGTCCTATAATCATAGGTGACTTGATTCTTCAACTATCTATTTGACATTGCTCTCGTAACGAAGACATCTAGCTTGATGGGCTCGATTGATTTCACTTTCTCCCTCCATCCATTTCGCCAGATCCTACATCACTCTGTCGCACCCTTCATTCCCTCACCCTCTATTTTTTCACCCCTCCACCGTTTTCATCCCTACATGAATAAACAAGCTTAGGATAAAAAACATTAGGTTAATAATAAATGGTTAGTGGCATTTTTTAACACTAATTAGCATAATAATGTTAATTTATTTAAATTAGTGTAGTTAGATTAATAAAACTAGGTTAGGGTTGTTAATAATAAATTAATTAATAATTAATTGAAACCTATGCTTGAAACTAATTAACAATAATTAATTAAATAATTAGTAATTAGGTTAGTTTGTTTAAGTTAGCAATTAGGTTAGTCTATTAGAATTAAACATTAATTAAAAATTAAATAAAACAAAATATAAAATAAAAATAGATAAAAAATAAACATAATAAAACAAAACGAAAAAAACAAATAATAAAAAACAAAAATAAATTAATTAAACAAAACTTTTTTCCTAAGTTTTAAGCCCTTTCCCTTTCCCCATATATCAGACCCCCCCTCGTTACGTCACTCAACCAAAGGGGGGTCCTAAAAGTGAAACCACCATGGGACACTTTTCACCACCAGTTGATTTCATACCCCCCCCCAAATACCACTTACTACCCTAGGGGGGGTCCAAAATCCACTTTCACCCTCCAAAACCACTTTCCCCAAAAATCAAAATTGTTTTTTACCTGTTTGACCATCTTTCTTACAAGGACGATTCTGGTCAAAACAGAAGGAGTTTTGAGAAACAAAGAGATTTTTTCTCTGTAACAGGCTAAAGAACAATAACCTCTCTCAGTTTTTTCACTGGTATCAGGAATTGGGAGAATCAAATTCATCTCTGACCACCATTTTTCAGGATTCCATGTTTCCTGATTTTGTCATGTTTTTTCGGTAGATGTTTTGGAAAGCTGGATATTAATTTGGAAAAACCGAGAGAGGTGTTTACTCATAATAGGCTCATATAAAATAACCTCTTTCATTTTTTTCACAACTATCATATTTTTGGAGATACAAGTGTCTGATTTGACCCCTCATTTTGGCAGTTCGGCCCATCTTTCATGGCAGACAGTTCAAGATTTTCAGGGATTTGTTTCTATTTTTTTCCAGGTTGTTGAATTCGACCTCCTGATCCTGGGATATATCTTTATATATATTGTTATAATTCAAATGTAATAGGGTTTGGTCAATTGAGACCTATTCATAGAATATGATCCAGATTGTAAAGCAGCTCACAGAGCCTCCTGTGTTTATCAGTCCAATAATACAGTCACAACAATTACATGATTCATGTGTCAATCTTGGTGGTGAAGTGATTTTATTCACTGTTATTTGTTTCCATTTTATTTCTTAAGTTATTCATATTCCAACTTATGCTAAGAGGTGTAAAGAACATAATTTGTTGAGACATACACCCTGTTTCTAGATTTGACATAATTATCAATGTTTTGTACTCAATGGTTAATTCCAGAATTCTTGATTGCCCTTTTATTACCTGGTCCTCTCGTCTTCTCCTCCAAATCCAAAATCAACCTCAAATAATCCAACAAAAGTGCCTACCTTTCCCTCTAGGGTTGTTTGTAGAACATGTCTTTGATTGAACCCTAGCTTGTGACTCCATTACCCAATGTTTTTTCCTTTGATGTTCCAACCCAACAATTCAAAACAAACAAACAACCCTGTACTCTTATAAATAGCCTAAAATTTCCAGCAAAAAAATCTATATCAGACAGAGAGAGCCCTCTCTGAGTCTTGGAGGGCTAGATCCAGGACTCCAAGTGGTTTGATTTTACCTCTGTGACTGCCTCCACAGCCTTGGGAAAATTACAAAGTGCTAACATAATGGAGACCATACTGGGGAATGTTCCTCAGAAAATCATATCAAGTTCCAGATCTGATTATTGATGGTGGATAGTGATCAGAAATAAGAAGGCTAAATCATCCACCTGGTGACTCCGATCTAATCCAATCAGTTTCAAAGACTCCATTGGAGGAAGAACCTGAAACATGACAAGACAATCTGAAAATATCAGGTATGCAAGTTGGAATTGTACCCAAGACATAATTGGTTTTATTTTTAACTATTTCTTCCCTTTTTTTAAACCTGTCCAAGATCATATTACTGAAACTCATGTTGACCAAATTCAACCCGAGGAGCCTCAAGAGATAAAGCCAAGTTTTACAATCTTTGTACATACTCCTACACCTGTATATATTCCAGATAGATACAAGTCTCTTGTATTACCTCCTATACTCCATGATTTCCCTGCCAATTATTACAAACATCTTCCCAAGTTTGATGGAGAACATGGTAATATCACATCTGGAAAACACATACAAGGTTTTGAAAATTATCTTGACCTTTTATAGGTTGAAGAAGATGATGTCTGCATTAGGATTTTTGCTTTATCTTTGCAAGGTATAGCTAAGGAATGGTTCAAAAGTTTGTCAGCTCCAAGCATTCCCAATCTTCAACAGTTTGTAAAAACTTTCCTTGATAAATAGGAGATCAAGAGAAATCTTTTCCTCATTCTAGAAGAGTATGATCATTTGAAACGATAGCCAAAAGAAACAGTGCAACACTTTTCAACAAAATTCAACCAAGTTTACAATTCAATGCCTGTTGAGATAAAGCCTCCCCCCGATTTAGCTCTTTTACACTACCTAGATTCCTTTGATCCAGAGATGGAATTTCAACTAAGAGAAAGGAAAACTACTACACTCAAGGATATGTAAGATAGTGCAATTAGTGTGGAAGCAAATTTGTTGATTAAAAGGTCAAAGATCAAGGCAGAAGAAAGGAAGAAAATAGCAAAGGAGCAGTTGAAATCTTCAGAAGCTAAACTTGACATTCTAGCCAACACAATGGAAGAAATGATGCAGAAAGTAATCATAGATGAACTTGATGTTCAAGGGAATCATGTTTCATTGGTTACAAAGAAAGAAAGGGTCACTGTTCCCAAACACTTTGCAGCTCATCCGTGGTATCATGGATTGGAAAATTATTGTTTCATGTATTCAATTCACAATGTAGTCAAAGATGAAACTCCAACTCATCTTGTAGAAGAGCCATCAACTGATATGATGTGTATGTTTGATGAAATTTATTTCATGGATGGTATACCCAAGCACGATCAATACGATGAGGATTACATCAAGATGGATTTTCCAAAGAAATCAACAACATATTGTTGGGAGGAAGAAATTCAGTTGCAATTCAAACATGACAATCAGCCCGTGCATATCAATTATGACAGCAATGAGAAAAATGCATAAAATTTCAGAGTAAGTGGAAAGACTTTACCCTTATGTTTCTCTTCATTTCAATTTCTGAGAGAAAATTATAAACAATTTGTAAATAGTGAAGATGTAGAATCTTCTTATGAATCAGTTAAGGATGTCATTGATGACATGGAAGTTGTTTTAGATCCAGGATTACAACGACTAATTTCCATTGACTTTCAAATTCCAGAGGAAATTTTAGAGCCTGAAACAAAATTTGAATCAGTGGAATATAACTCTGTACCATTAGTCTTTAATTCATTTCAAATTTTGAAGGAGACTCTTGAGCAGAAGTTGAAGGATAAATACATACAAAGTCATGAAATTTCATTTGAATCAATGCAACAGTCATGTCAGTCTCTTTAGGATCCAATAGCTGATTTGTTGGATGACTTGTGTTATCAAGATCATTTTTCATGTGCCAATTATGGAATTGAAATCATTTACGTTATAGACATGGTTAGACAGACATTTTCATGGTTTGATTCAGCAACAACTTCTTCTCAAAGTTCATTAGAAAATCTACAGACAAATCAAAATTTGCATAATGATACATATGGCATATGTGTATTATCAGGTCATGATCTTAAAATGGATAAATTTGAATATCAGGAGATAGGTCATGTTTATCATGATCCTATAGCTGTCTATATGGAGGAGCTATTCTTTTCAGAATGCCCATTGATACCTAAATTTTATGTGATTGTCCACAGTCCCAGGGCTTTGTGTTGTGAAGATCAGGTTGGAAATCAGTCAATGTTTCCCATGCAAGTTCTATTTCTCATACTGGTTAAAAACAATGAAAGATAAGAGTTATTAAAACAATTGCTTGACTGGATGCACTCGCATTATTATATCATTTAGAACAACAAAATTATCAGTAGTGTAGGGTAGGTAGAAGTTTGAATAAGTTCATTCATTTGAGCATCTTTGTCAGCAGTGCGTGGTTTCCAATAGAGTTTGCAGATGATAGTGTATAGTTCAATGTTTAGTTTTATTTGAGCCAGTTCGAAGATTGTAGCTGCAGTGACTCCATGGCCCAATGGATAAGGCACTGGTCTATGTGTTCAAAGTTATATGGTTCTTGTCACCTCTCGAAAGAGATACCATCCCCAGGTGGAGCCTATGTTGGGGTCCTATAATCATAGGTGACTTGATTCTTTGACTATCTATTTGACATTGCTCTCGTAATGAAGACACCTGGCTTGCTGGGCTTGGTTGATTTCACTTTCTCCCTCCATCCATTTTGCTTGATCCTTCATCACCCTCTCACACCCTTCATGCCCTTGCCCTCCATTTTTTCACCCCTCCACCGTTTTCATCCCTAAATGAATAAACAAGCTTAGGATAAAAAACATTAGGTTAATAATAAATGGTTAGTGGCATTTTTTAACACTAATTAGCATAATAATGTTAATTAAATTAAATTAGTGTAGTTGGATTAATAAATCTAGGTTCGGGTTGTTAATAATAAATTAATTACTAATTAATTAATAATTAACTGAAACCTAGGCTTGAAACTAATTAACAATAATTAATTAAATAATTAGTAATTAGGTTAGTTTGTTTAAGTTAGCAATTAGGTTAGTGTATTAGAATTAAACATTAATTAAAAATTAAACATTAATTAAAAATTAAATAAAAAAAAATATAAAATAAAAACAAATAAAAAATAAACATAATAAAACAAAATGAAAAATGAAAAATTAAAAAAAAAATAATAAAAAACAGAAATAAATTAATTAAACAAAACTTTTATCCTAAGTTTTAAACCCTTTCCCCATATATCAGACCCTCCCCTCCCTTACGTCACTCAAACAAAGGGGGGTCTGAAAAGTGAAACCACCATGGGACACTTGTCACCACCAGGTTATTTAATACTCCCCCCTAATACCACTTACCACCCTAGGGGGGGTCCGAAATCTACTTTCCCCCTCCAAAACCGCTTTCCCCAAAAATCAAAATTGTTTTTTCCCTGTTTGACCATCTGTCTTCCAAGGAAGATTCCTGGCAAACCAGAAGGGGTTTTGAGAAACAAAGAGAGGTTTGTCTCTGTAACTGGCAGAAGAACAATAACCTCTCTCAATTGTTGCACAGGTATTAGCAATTGGGATAATTGAATCCATCTCTGAGCACCATTTTTCAGGATTCCATGTTTCCTGATTTTGTCATGTTTTTGTGGTAGCTAGTTTGGAAATATGGAGATGAATTTGGAAAAATTGAGAGAGGTTGTTACTCATAAAGGGATCATATACAATAAAATCTTTCATTTTTGTCACATCTGTCATATTTTTGGAGATACAAGCGTCTAAGGTGACCCTTATTTTCGGCAGTTTGACCCATCTTTCATGGCAGGCAGTTCAAGATTTTGATTTGTTTCTAGTCTTGGCCAGGTTGTTGAATTCGACCTCTTGATCCTGGGAGATAATATTTCTATATATTTTTATAATTCAAATGTAATAGGGGTTGGTCAGTTGAGACATATTCATAGAATATGATCTAGATTGTAAAGCAGCTCAAAGAGCCTCCTATGTTCATCAATCCAATAATACAGTCACATCAGTTACAGGATTCATGTGTCAATCTTGGTGGTGAAGTGTTTTTATTCACTGTTATTTGTTTCCATTGTATTTCTTAAGTTATTCATATTCCAAATTATGCTAAGAGGTGTAAAGAAAAAAAATTGTTGAGACATACACTCTGTTTCTGGCTTTGACATAATTATCAATGTTTTCTTCTCAATGGTTAATTCCAAGATTTTTTATTTCCCTATTTTTACAAGGTCCTCTCATCTTCTCCTCCAAATCCAAAATCAACCTTGAATAATCCAACAAGATTTCCTACCTTTCCCTGTAGGGTTGTCTGTAGAACCTATCTTTGATTGAACCCCAGCTTGTGACTCCATTGCCCAGTGTTTTTTCCCTTGTTGTTCCAACCCAAAAATTCAAAACAAACAAAAAACCATGTACTCTTATAACTAGCCTAAACTTCCCAGAAAACAAATCTATATCCGATAGAGAGAGCCCTCTTTGAGTCTTGGAGGGCTAGAGCCAGGACTCCAAGTGGTTTGATGTTACCTCTGTGGTTGCATCCACAGCCTTGGGAAAATTACAGAGTGCTAACAAAACTTTATTTTGCTTCCTTCCATATGTAGAAACATCATCAACAACACTTGCAAACATGCAAGAATTCTCCCTTTCTATGTATGGATTTCCAACAAGCCATTACATAACTGTTTTTACAGTAATTGCAACAACCTCTTTCTTCCTGTATCATTTTTCTTTATTGTTTCTAGTAGTCTCAAATTCTTCTCGGATTCCTGAATCTTCTTGTTCTCTCACTATAATTACTATACATGATTATTTGTGACCTAAGCACTTTCTAGCAAAATCACTCTTGGCTTCCTTTGCATTTCTAGGAAAATACTAAGCTAATATTAACCTTCATCTTTTATTTATTTCCTAGATCCATCTATCCCAACTCATACTTGGATGAATTATAATTCCAATCATGTTGTCTGATAGACATTGGATCTTCAACATTGATGCACCTCCCGTACTTTAACCACATTTATGCAACCCTAATTTTTCCTTAGGTTTCTCTAAACCCACAAAGGGGTGTCCTAGGATCATTCTACTCCTTTCCACTTTCCTTTAATAACTTGTCTACTCTCATAATATATCATAGTTTTGTTTAGCCTTCGGGAGCTTAATATAAGCTCCTCATGTTCAAACCCATAACCAACTCTTAATTCCATTTACTAGGAACCAATTTCTTTATTACCATCAAACTAAACCTAAAGCGCTCTTCACCAAGAATTATGACCACAATATTATGCGTTTTCCAATCCCGAAACTGGAAAAAACGTTGATTTGTCGATGACTTTAAGATCGACGATTGTGGTCGATTGCAGGCCTCAAACATGCTCATAGTTTAACAACAATCTCAACTTCTGAAATGGAAATATGTGAGATGGAGCAGAAATCAACGTCCACCATTGATCTTCCTCTCAATGGAGATCTATGATCCTGGTTGATTGCGGGATGTGAAATAGCCCCTTCGTTAATTTTCCTTTGGACTTCCGCAATTGTTCCCATTTGTTGATTTATTCCACGTGGTTCTGAAAATCATGATCTCACCCATTACTGATGTAGCATTTCTCCATGTCCAGATACTTACGTTGCTCCAACTATATGATGAACTATCAACGTTCCTTTCTTAGATCCTTACACCAGTAAGGTCTAACCTCTTATGGTGTCCCAATCCAAAAATATGGGTGACATATATTATAGCTTTCCTTCACTGTTTTATGCTGCAATTTGACACTCATAGTTACGCTTCCCTAAGAACATAAGTTCTAGTTATTCCTCTACCTTTATCAGGTTTCCACAAAGGATCATCGATCGTTGATTACTTCGTTGATCAACTATCGATTATTATCTTTCCTTTCTGCATACAACATAGTCCCTCCCAATTATCCAAGGGTTTACTCCTTCGACCTTTTTAGGAATTAATTCTTCTCCACACTCTCAACCCTCCAGAGAACTGAACTATTGGAGAATGAAATATGCCCTCCACGTGGCTCTCCCGACCAACGATCGAGATTAAATCTGACCTCCAGACCTTTGGGAGTTTTCGACTCTAAACTGTTATGTTTCAATTTCCTCTGGAGTGTTGAGGCTCCAGACTATAGGATCTAGCGACACGTGTCTCATCCATTAAATGGCTGGGATTTACTCGGTAGCTCTAGGCTTCGGAGTTTTCAGGGAACCTCTCCATAGATCTCCTGGAGTGCCAAATTACTAGAGATCCTATCCTTCCTCCACGTGTCCTCCTCCAGATCAACATCTGGTATGAGTTCCACTCTTCAGGACTTCGAGAATATTTGCGCCCAAATGATTTTTCGCTCCTTCCCTTCGGAGTGTTGAATCTCTGAACTACAAAATCTACTGCCATGTGTCCTCTCCTAATCAATGGTGAGGATATACTCTTCTCTTCGGAGTTTCGAGAGTATTGTGCACTCCACGCCTATGTTCTCCTGGATAGTTGGTCTTCCATACTACCCTCAATCTCCTGACACCTATCTCATGTGCCAATGATTAGGATTCATTCAGTTGTTCAGAGCTTCGAGAGTATTCACACTTTTAACAACTCTCGACCAAGTTCCTCCAGAGTTCCAAGTCTCCAAATTTCATGATCTAGCGCCATGTTTCCTTCCCTGTCGACGAATAGGATCAGATTTGGTACTTCGACACTCTGGGACTTCCTCTCCTTTGCACGACAATGGTCCAAGTCTTCTAGAATGCTGATATCCCATACCACCTTAATCCATTGACACGTGGCTCACCGATGAACGACCTTGATTCTTGGGCTTCATGATTTTGGGAGGTTTATCTCCTCCACAACAATAACACAAAAATGGCTAGACTTACGAAGTTCAAAGGACTTTAGGGGTTAAACCTTGCGCTACTTAACTGGATCCGACGACTGTCGATCCTCGCACTCAGATCTGATGGTTGGGATTTTTTCTCCTCCTTTGTGTGCTTCTCCTTCTGACTGATGGTTGATTCAATGGCTCTGGTTGAATATTATATTTGATCCAATGACTATTAATGATCCTCCTATTTTTGTGCAACTTTCCTTCAGATGAATTATTTTTCTCAACATTCTTCAAAGGCTCGACCTTTGACTCCTCCTCTGCAAGCCCGAATACTTGGGCTTCTCCAGTGCTTTGAAAAACACTACTCCTCTTGAGCTTGGAACTTGAAATAGGTTCACCTACACACACCTTGGGCTTCTTCTATAGTCTGGGACTTAGACTATTTTTTCCTTCTGGAATCCTCTTTCCCAAGACTGCTTCTGATCAAAATCTGGACCAGTGGTCAAATTTTAGCTCAAAAATCAACGTTCTTGGAATTTCCTCAAAATGAATGAGAGCGTAGCCCTCGTCATCACGAACCCAACGCAACTCGTTTTGTCTCAAACGGACGTCGGGAGCGAGAGATATCGCGATCTGTTCGAATCGCCAAATAGGGAAAAAAAAGGATGCTCATTGGGCAGTCCGTACAATCCGTACAAGATGACATGGTAGAGGTGACGTGGCTTGACCATACATGCTAACGTGGTAGAAGTGATGTGGCAGTTTCATATTGGCAGACTTGGGTGAATTATTTGTTGACACGTGGCAGTTATTGGGCAAATGGTAAGGTGCTACGTGGCCCAGTCATGGGCTGCCACGTGGCACCCCGGTATTGGTCTATTTGGTTTGTTAATTAAAATTTTATGGAGGCCATGGGGTTCGACCCCCAGACCTACCCACCATGTAAAGACATTGCACAGTTCACGCTGCCAACGTGCCACTATATTGGTTCTTGTTATATAATGTTTTAATATGTATTTAACTTTGAATTATGGTTGATATGGTCGGGGGTCGGGCCGGGGCTTAGCCCCGACCCGTGGTTATATGCATTTATATGTGACCACCATTTTATATACGGAGCTATGGCACGTGGTTTAAAACAAAGTATAAGCCCGTGGTTGTATTGTGTATTACATACCATATGACCACACATGGGCGCGCGCATTGTTTATTCAAACAATTTGAAACGGTTCAGTTTTAGCCCGTGGTTTTATATATGTTGCCATGTGAACTCACATGGAGAGCGTGCGGGAACCAGTTTACGTTTTGGTTTTAAAATGGTTGAACGACCCGCCACGTGTTTCATTGTTATTTGGCATTGAAACGGTTAACCCTTTTTATAAATGCACGTGGTCATATTATGACTTCATATGCCCGAGTGCTAGGCGGTTAGGGGCTGGAGGCGCCCTAATCGTCCTACAGTTTGCACAGTTATTCGGTTGTGCACGGTGCTGGGTTTAAACACGCGTTTTGGAGCGTGTTCTTGGGTCAAGCACACAGGGTGCATTTTGGCGAACCAGTTTCAGCAAGGTTGAAGGAGGAAAATGGAGGAGGCCTAACTTTTTCATCTTTTGGCCGATTGAGGTGCCATAAAATCCCAGCTAGGGGTTTTTGGATGTGCTGAATCCATTGGTGCTGTTATCAAGGCCATTGTAATTCTTCGTCTGCAATTTTTTCACCATTGAAGTCTCAGCAAGCTCTAGGGAGCTTGAAGCCCTCATTGATGGAGGACATATTTTGGTGAGCCTATGTTTGTTTTCTGTGATTGAATAATCATTTTTGGCTAATTGATATGCTCTGAACACATTGGGATAGGTTTCAGAGGCTGTTGAGGACTTTTACAGGTGGTTTTTCCAAAGAGAAGCTTAGGGAAGCTTATGGCCACATGTAGAAGAGGTCATGCCCGGATTAGCCATGATCCGTTTTCAGAGTTCTATTAGTCATTTTTGGGGTTTTTATGTGTTCTGATCTCAATGGTACAGTCTATTTTTCCATTGGAGTTGAGAAACAGCTTGTAAAAGAACTTTTGACAAATTAATCCCAGAGAGCCAAGTCCATTGATGGAGGCTCAAGAAGATGTAGCCTGGAGGGGGGTGAACTCCTTTATCAGATTGTTCTTGTTGTGAGTTTGATGGTTTATTTGCTGCAAGTTATGTTGTTGTGTATTTATTGAAAGTACATATTTAACCATTTAAAAGAACATATCATCACACATAAGCATTTACAAGAAGATACATGAACTTAACACATAAGTTTATCTTGCATA
>ML776959.1:409880-430758 GCA_009831015.1 Picea engelmannii | reverse complement strand
CCAAGTTATTGTTAAAAATGGGCTATGAAGGTAGAGGTTTGGGCAAGCATGCACAAGGCATTGTTGAGCCTATTGTTGTTGAAGAGAGACCTAAGTATTGTGGTCTTGGATATGAACGAAGAGATGGAGCAAATTCCAAAGTCAAGGAGACAAGGGAAAAGGTTCCAAGCACAAATTTTGCTTCAAGTTCACCTCCTCAAGAAGGCTATAAAGGTGAAAGTTCAAGAACTTTTGTTGAAAGTTCAATTCCTTTAGCATGCAAGGCTTGTGTTCAAGATGAATGCGAATGTGTGAAACGAAAGAGTTGTGACAGCGATGAGGACAAGAACACTGTTGATGATCTTCAAAGGAGAGCTTGTAACTCTTCAGATTCACCTCCTCAAAGAGGCGATAAAGGTGAATGTTCAAGGTATAATTCTTCTTATCATTCAGTTGCTTTTGATTATGTTAAGCATGATAAATTTGTATGTAAAAATGGAAGAAAGAATCCATGTACATATTGTGGTTTATATAACCATCATGTTTCAAAATGTTGGAAAATATTGGCCACTTTCAGGAAACTTTCTAAGCAAAGACAACGTGAAAAGAGGATGCAAAAGATTTGCACTCATTGTCAGAAGCGGGGTCATCTCATTGACCAATGTTGGACGTTGCATCCAACCACTCATCCACAGCACAAGAAGCAGTTGGATAAAGAGTTTGACAGGAATGGAAGAGGAGATTCCATCATCGATGTGAGTCAAGATGATTCACAGGAGGAAGATGTTCAGCAGAAAAAGTCACCTTTGAGTTGGCTTGGTAAGAAATGGTTGGATTTCTTGAGCAAGTGAGGCTTTCATTTTTCTTTTGTAAATGCACTTTTCAGCGTTATGTGTGCATTTATGGGAAGCATGATAAGTTGCAGCAGTTTATCACAACTTGCATGATGCAAGTTGCATGTGAATGAAATTCATTTTGAAGGCATTTTGTTGTTGCATAAATTCGCCAGGAGGATGTAAAAGATGGATATGATGTTCACTTGTTGCAGCCATTTATCTTTTTCATTTCAACTCTTATGTACCCACATGTTTCGGGTGTATGTACTTATGTTTGTACTGGAAGGAGAGTTGAAGAGTCATGCGCATGCATTTGTTTTTATGTATGTGTAAGCAGTAAACCTGATGATGGTTCGTCATGAGTGATTCATGATTGTAACATGATTGTGTATCATGTTTTTCGACTTGTCATTTTGGGAAGATTGAGATGTTTCAAATGAGTCTCGACTGGTGTTGATGATTTTCTGACGACTATGTTGTGTCGATTATGTTTTTTGACTTATGTTTAGTCGATGGTGTTGTTGACTTGTAAGTTGATTTTGAGTACACCAAGATGCAAGAAAACACCATGTGATTTGATGAAGTACAAGATGTGACAGTTTGTTTGAAGAAAAAAAAACTTTGTTGCCATCATTTTTCAGTCTTGTAAAATTTGTTTTCAAGATTGATGGTTTTCTTGGCTTGTGACAAGATGTCGCAGGAAGTTTTTGCAGCCATTGGAGAGATGATTATGTTGACACCAAAGAGTTCGAAAGAGGGATTTGATTCTCAGTGGGAAGGTTGGCAGTCTTCCAAGCACAGAGAGAGCAGTGGGTCAGCAGCAGCCAGAGAACAGTGGTTGAGGGACATAGCCAGTTGCAGTGCAAGGCATGTCAAGGTATTCAGGTGATTATCCAAAAGAATTTTCAAGTAGAATCAATTGATATAACTTGAAAGTAGACAGATAATCATAATCTTTTGTGGGTCCAAAATCCTTTCAGTGGGAAGGTGTGATCAAAATCTGGACCAGGGGTCAAATTTTAGCTCAAAAATCAACGTTCTTGGAATTGCCTCAAAATGAACAAGAGAATATCCCTCGTCATCATGAACCCAACACAACTCGTTTCATCTCAAACGGACGTCGGGAGCGAGAGATATCGTGATCTGTTCGAATCACCAAATAGGGGAAAAAAAGGACGCTCACTGGGTAGTCCGTACAGTCCATACAGGATGACATGGCAGAGGTGACGTGGCTTGACCGTAGATGCTAACGTGGTAGAAGTGACGTGGTAGTTTCATATTGGTAGACTTGGGTGAATTATTTGTTGACACGTGGCAGTTATTGGGCAAATGGTAAGGTGCTACGTGGCCCAATCATGGGCTGCCACGTGGCACCCCGGTATTGGTCTATTTGGTTTGTTAATTAAAATTTTATGGAGGCCATGGGGTTCGACCCCCAGATGATGCAGGAGCATCGCTCACTCAATCAAGCGAGCCAGCGCGTGGAGGCAAAGGAACAGCTGGACAGTGCCAGCATTCAAAATTTTGAAGCATTGTAATATGGCGACGCCAAACATTAAATATATTGATGTGATGAAGCGCACTTTGTATATGTAACGGACCTTGAGAGGATAAGCTCTCGTCCTTAGGTAGCTGAGGCATTTACTTAGACTTAATACAAGTAGATAGAAATTTATCATAGATTAGACAGTTTTAGCTTTCGAGAGGAAAAACGGAGTATAGACACCCTCCCTTGTATCATTGTAATACACACATTCAGCATTGGTAAGAAGAAGAGAGCAGAGCAGAGAACTAGAGAAGAACTTCCATGTACATATATTGAGTTAATAGGAGAAGCCCTGATTCAATTCCATGGATGTGTTTGATCTCTGTGTGCTGTTGATATTATGCTTATGCATGTTTGCTTCTTTCTATGCTTATCTTTTATATGTTGCTTATGTGATTGCATATCAGGTTAGAAACCTGAGAGAATGAGTTTCAATCGTTTCTCTGCTTAGGCCAGGAGATTCCTGCATCAAGTGCAGTTGAATACCTTCGCATAGAGTGCGTCGAGGAGGCTAAGTAGTTGAACCTTTGTTCTCACTTCGTCCAGAGTTGGATTGAGTTATTCGAACTGTGCAGGTGAGTGCAGGTCGAATTTGAATCTCGGTAGCAAGTCTGAGAAGGGAAAGATCGAGACTGTGGCGACGTGAGTGCACAGAACCCAGAAGACTTCATCACTTTGGAAGTGATTGAAGACTGAGCACATGGAGTGTGTTCCAGGAATCCTTGAAGGGGTTCGAGTTGACAAAAGCTCAGGAGGGATAGTTCCTTTGGTTTGCTGTGGAATCGACCTAGTGGAGGTCGCACAGGACGAAGGTGGTGGAGCAGAGATCTCTTCATAGAGGAAGAGAATCGACAACTTGAATCGTCGTGCAGGCTCGCAAAGTCCTGTGGATCGTTGGATCTGGATGAAGGAGCGAGGGGGTTAACCCTCAAGCGGCAGAAGAATCCCTTGGTCATCGCACATCGGCGAATCGGGGTTGGCGGGTGCAGGAATCACGTGCACATTGAAATCGCGAAGTGCGATCCCCCCCCGATTCGATCGGAGCCGTCGGTTTCTGGAGGGACAGGTGGCACGAATCTGGAGCATCGGGGTTTCGGCATTCGGGGTTTCCAGCAGCAGGAAACTTGGAGTCGCGGACCCGTGATCCGCGAAATCCCGACGTGACGTAGCAGCGTGGGGCCCGGGAGAGTGTGGAGTCCAGGTGGCTTCGCGTTGGGGACTCGACACCTCGGCGATCGGGATTTGGAAAGACAGGAGGTTGGCATCACTAGTGGAGATATCCCGATAAGGAAAAAGCCCGATACCCGGAGCCTTGACCGTTGACCATCGACATTCGGGGTTTCGGCGGTTGAGTGACTGGGAGCCGTGTCATGAACCTCACGATATCACGAGACCCGATCTCTCGATTTCTGAAGGGAGAATCACCGAGGAGTATCCTGTGGGTGACGCAACTCCCGAGAGGGGTTGGAAGGGCGTTGACTCTTCGGGCCTGAGAGTGAAGAAGGTCCTGGTGAGAGCGACCATGCCGTCGAGGGACCATGGGTTGCGTCAAGTGGTATCAGAGCCTAGAAAGGGAAGGAAGTCCTCTTTGTTCATGTAGCAGAGAGAAGAAGGTATATAATGCCGCCCAGGAGAGAGAGGCACTCGCCTGATCGTGAGGACAGGGATGCCCGAAGAAGAGGCAGGCAGCCAGGGAATCCAGTAGGGAATCCAGAGATGGAGAGTCAAATACGAGATCTCAGGGTGAGACTCGAAGATATGGAGGCCACCCAGAGGCGTGGAGCCGACGCAGGAGAGTTCAGCGATCCTGATGTTGAGGAGGAAGCTGGACATGATGAAGGGGAGGTCTCAACAGAAGATGCCTCGACAGAGAGGTTGATCAAATCCATTTCGAGGATGAGCTCGAAGACGAAGATGGACATTCCCGTCTATGAGGGAAGTCTAAATGCTGAGGAGCTGCTGGATTGGATCCGAGCACTCGACACCTACTTCGATTATGAGGATATCGAAGAGGAAAAGAAAGTAAGACATGTTGTCACCAAGTTGAAGGGACACGCAGCCTTATGGTGGGACGAGCTGCAGGCAGACAGACGTTCCAAAGGCAAACAGAAGATCAAGATCTGGGATCGGATGATCGCCAAGATGAAGGCGAAATTTATTCCGAGAGATTACCAGATCACTCTGTTCAGGCGCATGCAAAACCTGAGGCAGAAGTTGATGACGGTGAAGGAGTACACCGAAGAATTCTATAGGCTCAACATTCGAGCTGGTCATCGGGAAAGTGATGACGAAAAGGTGGCAAGGTATCTGAATGGTCTCAGGTATGAGATTCAGGATGAGCTTAGCTTGCTGACCATTCGGACAGTTGAGGATGCGTATCAGATGGCTCTGAAAGCCGAAGAGAAGCTGAGCCGCAAGCAGGGAAAGCGAGGGCGAGGCAGAAGCCAGCCACGAGGTAAAGTTGTTGTTCAGGAGAGAACACAAAAGCCCAAGGAGGATTGGAAGAGGCCTCAAGGTAGAGCTGAAGGAGGTGGAACCTCACAGCAGAGGCAGCAAAATTTTGAGCCGAGGAGACAACAAGATAATCAGCAAGGAGGATATGCTGATGCAAATACTTTTCCTTGTACCCGGGGTAGAGGAAGAGGCCGTGGAGGAGTTATCACATGTTTCACGTGTGGTAAAGATGGTCATAAAGCAGTGGACTGTCCAGAGAGGAAAATGGACGGAGGAAAAGCTCACATTGCAGAGGCGCAGAGGCGTGACGTGGAGGATGAAGACACTGGAAGTGGGAAGTCACTGACAGTGCATAAAGTTCTTTTGAAACCCGAGAAAGAGGTGAAAACAGCTCAGAGATGCCGACTGTTCCGGACAACTTGCAAGACCCAGGGCTGGAAATGCAAAGTCATAGTGGACAGTGGGAGCACAGATAATCTCGTTTCGACCGAGATGGTGGAGAAACTGGAGCTGAAGACGCACAAACACCCGAGTCCTTACAAAGTGACGTGGCTGCAGAAAGGACACCAGGTATGTGTTATGAAACAATGCTTGGTTAATTTTAAAATGGGTGATTATAGGGACGAAATCCTGTGTGATGTCATTCCCATGGATGTCTGTCATGTATTATTGGGGAGACCATGGCAGTTTGATAGACATGTTGTTCATGATGGGAGAATGAACACATACACCTTGGAGAAGGATGGGAAATCACACACGTTGCTGCCGATGAAAGATAAAGAAGCGAAACTAGAAGTTAGCAGTACAATACTTGTCATGAGTGGGAAGGATCTTCTCACAGAGTTGGAGAAGGATGAGAATCCACAGTTCTTTGTTGTCAGGAAGCCAAGAATTGTCCTGACAAGCACAAGAGTGGACGACTTGCCAGAGGAGATTCAGCAACTGCTGGGAGAGTTTGCTGATATCATCGTGGACGAACTACCTTGTTCGTTGCCACCGATGAGGAGTGTGAGTCATCATATTGACCTCATACCTGGAGCAAGTTTGCCAAATAAGGCAGCGTACAGGTTGACACCTCAGGAGAACAAGGAGGTCAAAAGGCAGGTTCAGGATCTGCAGGATAAGGGACTAGTGAGAGAGAGTCTTAGTCCATGTGCCGTTCCAACGGTACTGAGTCCAAAGAAAGATGGAGGCTGGAGAATGTGTATAGACTCCAGGGCCATAAACAAGATCACCATCAGGTACAGGATCCCATTGCCGAGAATGGACGACTTGATGGATTTCCTAAGTGGGGCAAATTATTTCTCCAAGATAGATCTCAAGAGCGGATATCATCAGATCCGGATGAGAGAGGGAGATGAGTGGAAGATAGCATTCAAGACAAACGAGGGTTTGTACGAATGGCTGGTCATGCCGTTTGGCTTGACAAATGCACCCAACACTTTCATGAGGCTGATGAATGAAGTCCTGCGGGAATTCATTGGCAAATTTGTGGTGGTGTACCTGGATGATGTTTTAATTTTCAGCAAGACTAGAGCTGAGCACTTGAGGCATTTGGCCATTGTGATGAGAAGGTTACAGCAGGAGAAGCTGCTGATTAATTTAAAAAAATGCTCGTTTATGCAGACGGAACTCATATATCTGGGGTTCGTTATTTCGGCAAATGAATTGAAGATGGATCCTGAGAAGGTT
Organism: Picea engelmannii; assembly: GCA_009831015.1. Taxonomy (NCBI): domain Eukaryota; kingdom Viridiplantae; phylum Streptophyta; class Pinopsida; order Pinales; family Pinaceae; genus Picea; species Picea engelmannii. The sequence goes on along the minus strand of ML776959.1, from coordinate 424,251 downwards.
GAAGTAATCAGGAATTGGCCATCGCCGAGGAACGTTTTTGAAGTAAGGAGCTTCCATGGGTTGGCAAGCTTCTACAGAAAATTCATTAGAAATTTCAGCGGAATCAGTGCTGCGATGATGGACACTGTGAAGAAGCGGCATAAAGTTTTCCAGTGGACAGCCAAGGCTGAAAAGAGCTTCAATCTGTTGAAGCAGAAGATAACCGAGCAGCCAATTCTAGTGCTGCCTGATTTTCGGAAGACCTTCCGGGTGAAGTGTGATGCCAGTGGGTATGTTGTTGGAGGGGTCTTAAGTCAGGATGACAGACCTGTTGCATACTACAGCGAGAAGCTGGATGATGCAAAATTGAAGTACTCCACCTACGATAAGGAATTCTATGCCATCATCCAGGCATTGAAGAAGTGGAGGCATTATCTCATACCCAAAGAATTTGTGTTGTACAGTGATAATCATGCACTGCAATTCGTGAGTCAGTAGGAAAAGATGAATCAAAAGCATGCGAAGTGGGTAGAGTACATGCAGAATTTTACATTCGTGATCAAGCATATTTTGGGGACTGCAAACAAGGTAGCTGACGCCTTGAGTAGGAAGTGCTTATTGTTGCAAGAGTTTAGAGTCAAGACCTTAGGTTTTGAAAACCTGAAGGATATGTATGCAGGTGATGCTGATTTCGGGGAAGCTTATGAAGCAGCCGAGAATCCGGTGCTCAGAGATAGGAGTCCATGGATAGATTTCTTGATACAGGATGGATTGCTATTCAAAGGCAATCAATTATGCATTCCAGATTGCTCTATGAGAGAGAATTTGGTAAGGGAGAAGCACAGCGGAGGCTTAGCAGGTCATTTTGGACATGACAAGACATTCGCCAAGCTGAGCGAATCATATTTTTGGTCGGGCATGCGGGCAGAAGTGAAGAGATTCGTTGACTGATGCAGAATATGTCAACATGCTAAGGGCCGAAAGCAGAACACAGGGTTCTATCAATCGTTGCCCATACCTGAGAGGCCATGGGAAGCCATCAGTATGGATTTTGTGTTGGGATTACCGAGAACTCAATGAGGATTTGATTCCATCTTTGTTGTGGTGGACAAGTTTTCGAAGATGGCACATTTTATTCCGTGTCATAAGACCAGCGATGCGACCCACATCACAAATTTGTTTTTCAAAGAGATTGTCCGATTGCATGGATTGCCGAGGAGCATAGTCTCGGATCGGGACACGAAGTTCATCGGTCATTTTTGGAGGACGCTATGGAAGAAGTTGGGGACTGACTTAGCATTCAGTTCAGCATACCATCCGCAGACAGATGGACAGACCGAAGTAGTCAACAGAAGCTTGGGGGATCTGTTGAGAAGCCTGGGGGTAGAGCATCACACCAGTTGGGATCAGATCTTACCACAGGCCGAGTTTGCGTACAACGATTCTGTGAATCGGAGTACAGGCATAAGCCCATTCCAGATTTTGTATGGGACGCAGCCGAGAGGAGTGTCTGAGCTTAGAGAGTCAGAACAGGCTGAGACAAGCAGCGCGAGAGCTGAAGATTTCACTGAGGCGATGCAAGAACTTCACGCACAGGTAAAGCAGCGACTGCAGAGGATAAATCAAGAATACAAGAGCAGAGCCGATCAAAAGAAGAGGCAACTTCAGTTCGAGGTTGGAGACATGGTTCTGGCGCATTTGAGGAAATAAAGGTTCCCAAGGGGAACATACAACAAGCTCAAGATGAAGAAAATTGGGCCATGCAAAATTCTAAGGAAATTTGGCGAGAATGCATATGAGCTTGAGTTGCCGGAAGGCATCGGGATATCTCCGATTTTCAACATCTCGGATTTATACCCCTACAGGGCTGATGAAACCGAGGCTGGAACTGAAAAACCAGTGGTCGAGTGGCAGAAACAATTGCCAGTTGCACAGAAGCCTGAGATGGAGTACCTACTGGACAAGAGGGTAGGCAGAAAGACCAGGAGGAAGCAGTATTTTGAGTACCTGGTGAAGTGGAAGAATCACCCACTGGAGGATGCCAGCTAGGAAACCGAAGCTGTCATACAGAAACATGGGCAGACTGTACAGGAGCTCATGAGCAGGAGCCCATGAAATCTTTTAAGCCGAGGAGTATGATGCAGGAGAATCGCTCACTCAATCAAGCGAGCCAGTGCGTGGAGGCAAAGGAACAGTTGGACAGTGCCAGCATTCAAAATTTTGAAGCATTGTAATATGGCGGCGCCAAACATTAAATATATTGATGTGATGAAGCACACTTTGTATATGTAACGGACCTTGAGCGGATAAGCTCTCGTCCTTAGGTAGCTGAGGCATTTACTTAGACTTAATACAAGTAGATAGAAATTTATCATAGATTAGACATTTTTAGCTTTTGAGAGGAAAAACGGAGTATAGACACCCTCCCTTGTATCATTGTAATACACACATTCAGCATTGGTAAGAAGAAGAGAGCAGAGCAGAGAACTAGAGAAGAACTTCCATGTACATATATTGAGTTAATAGGAGAAGCCCTGATTCAATTCCATGGATGTGTTTGATCTCTGTGTGTTGTTGATATTATGCTTATGCATGTTTGCTTCTTTCTATGCTTATCTTTTATATGCTGCTTATGTGATTGCATATCAGGTTAGAAACCTGAGAGAATGAGTTTCAATCGTTTCTCTGCTTAGGCCAGGAGATTCCTGCATCAAGTGCAGTTGAATACCTCCGCATAGAGTGCGTCGAGGAGGCTAAGTAGTTGAACCTTTGTTCTCACTTCGTCCAGAGTTGGATTGAGTTATTCGAACCGTGCAGGTGAGTGCAGGTCGAATTTGAATCTCGGTAGCAAGTCTGAGAAGGGAAAGATCGAGACTGTGGCGACGTGAGCGCACAGAACCCAGAAGACTTCATCACTTTGGAAGTGATTGAAGACTGAGAACAGGGAGCGTGTTCGAGGAATCCTTGAAGGGGTTCGAGTTGACAAAAGCTCAGGAGGGATAGTTCCTTTGGTTTGCTGTGGAATCGACCCAGTGGAGGTCGCACAGGACGAAGGTGGTGGAGCAGAGATCTCTTCATAGAGGAAGAGAATCGACGACTTGAATCGTCGTGCACGCTTGCAAAGTCCCGTGGATCGTTGGATCTGGATGAAGGAGCGAGGGGGTTAACCCTCAAGCGGCAGAAGAATCCCTTGGTCATCACACATCGGCGAATCAGGGTTGGCGGGTGCAGGAATCACGTGCACATTGAAATCACGAAGTGCGATCCCCCCCCGATTCGATCGGAGCCGTCGGTTTCTGGAGGGACAGGTGGCACGAATCCGGAGCATCGGGGTTTCGACATTCGGGGTTTCCAGCAGAAAGAAACTTGGAGTCGCGGACCCACGATCCGTGAAATCCCGACGTGACGTACCAGCATGGGGCCCGGGAGAGTGTGGAGTCCAGGTGGCTTCGCGTCGGGGACTCGGCACCTTGGCGATCGGGATTTGGAAAGATAGGAGGTTGGCATCACTAGTGGCGATATCCCGATAAGGAAAAATCCCGATACCCGGAGCCTTGACCGTTGACCATCGGCATTCGGGGTTTCGGCGGTTGAGTGACTGGGGGCCGTGTCATGAACCTCACGATATCACGAGACCCGATCTCTCGATTTCCAAAGGGAGAATCACCGAGGAGTATCTTGTGGGTGACGCAACTCCCGAGAGGGGTTGGAAGGGCGTTGAATCTTCGGGCCTGAGAGTGAAGAAGGTCCTGGTGAGAGCGACCATGCCGTCAAGGGACCACGGGTTGCGTCACCAGACCTCCCCACCGTGTAAAGATTTTGCACAGTCCACGTTGCCAACACGCCACTATATTGGTTCTTGTTATATAACATTTTAATATGTATTTAACTTTGAATTATGGTTGATATGGTCGGGGGTCGGGCTGGGGCTTAGCCCCGACCCGTGGTTATATACATTTATATGTGACCACCATTTTATATATGGATCTATGGCATGTGGTTTAAAACAAAGTATAAGCCCGTGGTTGTATTGTGTATTACATACCATATGACCACACATGGGCGCGTGCATTGTTTATTCAAACAATTTGAAACGGTTCAGTTTTAGCCCGTTCTTTTATATATGTTGCCATGTGACCTCACACGGAGAGCACGTGGGAACCGGTTTACGTTTTGGTTTTAAAACGGTTGAACGACCCGCCACGTGTTTCATTGTTATTTGGCATTAAAACGGTTAACCCTTTTTATATATGCGTGTGGTCATATTATGACTTCATATGCCCGAGTGCTAGGCAGTTAGGGGCTGGAGGCACCATAACCATCCTACAGTTTGCACAGTTATTCGGTTGTGCACGGTGTTGGGTTTAAACACGCGTTTTGGAGCGTGTTCTTGGTTCAAGCACACATGGTGCATTTTGGCGAACCTGTTTCAGCAAGGTTGAAGGAGGAAAATGGAGGAGGCCTAACTTCTTCATCTTTTGGCCGATTGAGGTGCCGTAAAAGCCTAGCTAGGGGTTTTTGGATGTGCTGAATCCATTGGTGCTTTTATCAAGGCCATTTTAAGACTTCTTCTGCAATTTTTTCACCATTGAAGTCTCAGCAAGCTCTAGGGAGCTTGAAGCCCTCATTGATGGAGGACATATTTTGGTGAGCCTGTGTTTGTTTTCTGTGATTGAATAATCATTTTTGGCTAATTGATATGATCTAAATACATTGGGACAGGTTTCATAGGCTGTTGAGGACTTTTACATGTGTTTTTTCCAAAGAGAAGCTCAGGGAAGCTTATGGCCACATGTAGAAGAGGTCATGCCCGGATGAGCCATGATCCGTTTTCAGAGTTCTATTAGTCATTTTTGGGGTTTTTATGTGTTCTGATCTCAATGGTACAGTATGTTTTTCCATTGGAGTTGAGAAACATATTGTAAAATAAATTTTGACAAATTAATCCCAGAGAGCCAAGTCCATTGATGGAGGCTCAAGGAGATGTAGCCCGGAGGGGGGTGAACTCCTTTATCAGATTGTTCTTGTTGTGAGTTTGATGGTTTATTTGCTGCAAGTTATGTTGCTGTGTATTTATTGAAAGTACATATTTAACCATTTAAAATAACATATCATCACACATAAGCATTTACAAGAAGATACATGAACTTAACACATAAGTTTATGTTGCATATTTTAACACATGAAGCAAGGTCCTGTAAAGTTTATTTTAATGAAGTAGAGGGTGCTTGCATAGCATAACAAGTCAGCCTTCTATTTTCAGATCAGCTTTCTTGCTCAATTCTCAGTCTTGAGAAGAAAGTTATTAACGCAGTACCTCTAATCCTAAAACCCTTTTATGCAGTATTCTACTGTAACTGCATTGTAAAACCTGAAATTGGGGTGCCAAGGATCATCTTAATTCTCATATTCGATCACTAACAGGATCGAATATCTACATAACCCCAGTTTTAATACAGAGGCATTTGTTGACGATTAAAATCGTAACGATGAAGTATTCCTACAAAGTATTGCTAAAGTGCTATTATTTAACTATGCTAATAATATAATACTAGTAGGTGGGACCCCCTTGTAGAATAGCGATGCAAGGATAGACATATTATACATGTTTTGAAACTATTTTTTATGTTGCCTACATAGTCCTACATTTTTGATGATGCAGTCTTCATTTCATTTGACATGATAATAGGTGGATGATGCATTTTTGTGGAATTATTTTTGCAATACAAAACAGTTTTATGGTTATGAGGAGCATGCTATTTACAGTTTCTATGATTTAAACTTTTCACTAATCCTTATGATCGATTACCTAGCCACATATATGAAAGAGATATTTTAATGGTAGCATGGTCAAAACAAAGAAAAAAACCTATGAACAAATCCTAAAGTATAACAAAGGGAAATAAGTTATATGTTTGAGCTACAATAAAGGACTATATTCAAGTTTGAATGGAAAAGTTAAGGGATATTAGTGTTATTCCTAGCTATTATGCTATTGTTGGTTAGTGGACTATGCGAATTTCATGAGATTTGAATGGAGGCGCATATGGCATGTTTAATATGTATTATGTCATGGAGTTATGGAAAGGGTTAATGCGCAAATTTTATTGGGTGGCGCACTATGCAATGGATATTGACTTATATTTCAGGATGGTTGGGAATTGAATAAGCATTGGTTATATGGTTTAATTGTTGATGAATGTGATGCTTATTGGGTTGTCTCGTACTTCGAATTGAATGGGCCAAGTGATGGAAGTGACATGCATTTACTACCCGTCACCCTAGCATTGTTCCATTGTTGCATTTTTCTCTCTATTGGTTGTGAAGCTCCACATTTTCAGGCTCTTGGAAGAAAGAAGGCTCAAACAACTTTCCATTTAAGCGTATTTCCATAGGTATGATTCTTTTTGTCTCCATCCATGATGTATTCTCTGTTGTATGAACCAAATGATGGCTCAATGATGCTTGGATTCTGTGTGTTCTTGAGAATTTCAACTATGTAGATGTGTGTTATGGCTCTTTGTGATGACTGTAAATGTTTAGGATTGCAAGTAAATAAATTGGTATTTTAAGTTGTGCATTGGTTGTTTGCTCAATCAGTTTAGTATCATGATGGGTCTTTGTGGAATAATATGTGAACAATGGTACAATATGGCTCTGTGTTGATGATGGAGGGATCTGTTCTTTGTATTACTGTCAATTAACTCTTTCCCTCATAGTCATGGTGGTAACCCTTACCCAATTGTAGAGGAATTTCCAATAGCTGTGTTCTTTCTTCAAAACCCGAGTCCTGGCCATTGGCCCGTTCTTACTATATTTTCACTAAAGTATCCCAAGATCCAGTCTTGGTTGGCCTTAACGTTAATACATTATTGTATGGTTGTGGATTGATACAATTTTTATCTGAGCATTCTATCAAAAGGATGAGTATGTCCTCACTGGTGTTGGTGTCATGTTTTTCATCTCTTAAGTATTGGAAAGGTATGTTATATCTCTGTGTTTTTTTTTTTTTGATAACTGCCATTATTAAATTAACCCTCACCTCTCCTCTGCAAGTGTTAAATGGACCATGTGCATTGGGTTATTTTACTCTTCCTATCTTTTATCCCCTCGGGTGTTCATCATTGGTTTTGTCTAGGACTTGGAGTAATAAGTAAGATTTTGTGGCTCACTACTGTGTCTTTTTCGAAAGGTATTTTTTCCTATGGTTGATATAAGTCTCAAAAGACCATCATCTCTTTGTGTTTTTGTTTAAAAGATGAACGAGCTCTTGTTGCTTCCTTACCTTTGATTTTGACAGAGCCTGATGTAGACTCCATTGTCTTTTTTCACCTCGAGTACCTTCTGGGGTTGTCTAGTATTGGGTATCAGTGAAATGGTTATGGAGGTCTTTAAAAAATACACTCTATTGTTGAGTCTATGTATCATCTTTGTATGGTTAAATTGTTGAATAAGAATAAAACGGGAACTTGCACACAATCGATGTTCGACAACATAGGTATTCCAATAGAGGATGAACACCTTCAGTAACCACTCACATAACCATATCAAAGATCAACACACCGATGTTTTCACGTGGTAAAACCCCTACAGGGAAACATCCACGAGCCCATCCAATGAGTCCACTTGGATCAGTTTATTAATGCAAAGAAAAAGATTACAGAGAGATTTTACAAGAGAGTTTCTCACAATCGATCGTCGTCAAATGACCCTCCATGCTCTTTAAATAGAGATCATGGACCAATAGGGTGTTAAGCCATGGATCAATGGCCATTAAGTTTGAGGAGAGTATGAATCGTCAGATCACTCTATGTCAGAAACATATCATGATCGACGTATTTCCTAACTACAAATGCATACTAATGCATACTAAAGAAACACACGAAGAAACACACTTTTACCTAACGACATATTAGACCAAGTAGTTCTTAACTAACTCCTAAGTGTCTAAATATCCTAACATCCCCCCTTAAGAACAACTTGGGATAGGATTGAAGGATTTACAATGTTGACACAATAGGAGAAGGAAGGAGGCATTAGAGCCTATCCCCCCTTAATGAAAACTTCCTGAACTCCTAACATAGATCGAAGTTTGGAAAACTTCACTTCTGTAAGAGACTTTGTAAAAATGTCTGGAACTTGATCTTCAGTAGGGAAAAAGAGCACTTCAATAACTTGATCATGAATGAGCTTTCTGATGAATTTCATGTGTAGCTCGATGTGCTTGCTGCATTGATGTTGAACTGGGTGTTTGGTGAGCTTCATGGCACTCTGATTGTCAGACCAAAGGCTAGTTAGATGCTGCTGCTCGAATCCAAACTCTGAAAGGATATGTCAAAACCACAAGGCTACCTGACTTGCATTTACCACTGCTCAGTACTCTGCTTCTGCTGAAGAAAGTGTAATAGCCTGTTATTTCTTATAGGCCCAAGTGACAGGTCCGAAACCAAGGCTAAAAACATAACCTATAGTAGAATTTCGATCATCAGGGTCGCCGACCCAATCTGAATCAGTGAAACCAACCAATAAAGGAGTCCCCCCTAAACTGTAATGAATCCCAAACTGAATTGTACCATGGACATAGGAAGTATCCTTTAAGCTGCTTTCCAACGGCTTTCATGGGGTGTTTGCATATACTGGGCAACAATATCAACAACAAAGGAAAGATGAGGAAGGGTATGAGTCAAGTATAAGGTGCTACCAACTAACTAACGGTACAGGGTGGCATCAACTTCAAGAGAAGTACAGGTGGCAGTAAGCTTGACTCCATACTGAAAAGGATAAGGGGTTGGTTTACAATCATCCATGTGAAAGCGACGAAGAAGCTCACAAGCATACTTAGACTGGGAAAGAAAAATTCCTTCATTGGCTTGCAAGACTTGGAGGCTAAGGAAATAGTGCAAAAATCCTAAGTCTATCATTTCAAATTTCTTCTTAAGGCTGGTTTTCACATGGTTTAAAAGGTTTGAGTCACTATCAGTAAGAATAAGGTCATCAACATAAAGGACAAGGATTATGAGATGGATTCATACTTTCTTGGTATAGAAATTAGGATCAGAATGACATCTCCAGAATCCAGTGTCAATAAGAAAGATGTCCATTTTGGAATACCAAGCTCGAGGAGCTTTCTTAAGACCATAGAGATATTTCGTAAGGTGACAAACAAGGCTAGAGTCATTCTGGACATATCCAGGAGGTTGTTCCATGTAGATTTCTGTTGAAATTACTAAGACAACTGAAAGGGGGGGGGGGGTGAATCAGTTGTTACTGTTCTTAGAATTTTTTAAGTCTATTAAACCATTTTTAATATTTCTCCAAGTGACCATCAATATTATACAACATATGGACAACATAAATAATGAGCATTAGTCACACATAAGATATACACAAAGACAGATTTTCACAAGGAAACCCATAAAGGGAGAAAACCTCTTCTTCTTTGAAATCATAGGCAGTCTTTTAAGTTCTGTACATCATCTATGTTTGAGAACCAACTCAAAGTGAGGCTACTACCTCTGTTTTACAAGCTCCAACTTGTTGAGAGCACCAACTCTCTAGTTTCTCTAGCACCCACTAGAAGGAAGCACCAACTCCCTGCATGTTCCAGCACCGACTGGATGGAAGAACCTACTTCCACTTATACAAGCACCAACTTGCATACAAAAAAAATATGTGTTTTCCTAAGCACCACCCTGCCACCTTGTTTTTCTAGCCACAACTAGATGGAAGATACAACTTTTAATATTCAGGCACCAACTTAAATATCAGAGGACCATAGTCCTCCCTAGCGCCACCCTACCTCCATGATTATAAATAAATGACTGAATAACCAATAATGAAGATATATCAATTCTTACCATTTCTTCACTGTTCTGCAATTCTTCCCTTCTTTTATCTGTTCAAAAATTCTTCTCTGCTTTTATCTATTCAACAATTCTTCTCTGCTTTTATCTGTTCAACAATTCCTCTCTGCTTCTATCTATTCTATGGTTCTTCTCTGCTTCAAATTGTTATACAATTCTTCTCTTCCTTCTGTCTATTCATCATCTCTGAGTTTTATCTCACACTATGCATAGTGTGATTTTTACCCTTCTTATACTTCAATTCATTTTTCACTCAGAAAAACCAGCAACGCACAGTCACTGCGTGTTTCTTTTATGAACTACAACGAATTCATTTACACCTCGAATCCCTAGGACAACAACGCTTCAACAACTGAATTGCCAACCATCCAAGTACCATGCTTTAGTTCTACTAACTGAATCATAACTAATCAATTAACTGTGAAGTGCAACAGTAGCTCTTCGACCATATTCAAATTCACCCACACCATTGGATTACAAATGCTGGGTCTCTCTCTTATCCCATATGTCTATTAGTTGTGACCATGGGCCTAATCAAAATGCGTTTCGCATTTTGCATTTCTGCAATCCTATGTCGAAGGGTCTCGACACTCCAAATTGTGATCCCTGAAATGGAGCTTAGCTTCGTGCTAGCTCCTCCCTCTCATATGACCATCAACAGTGACCACATCCTACACCAAAAGGCGTTTCGCATTTCGCAAACTTATGAACTTCATCGAGACTGATAAACGGTGGAGATCTCTGATGATCCGATGGTCTAGATCTCATCGCGAACATGCGTTTTGGGATTTCTCTCGTGATTCTTCTTGACTCCTTCCTTTGGAATTCCCAGTACACAGAATGGAGCGTAGCTATGCTATCTCCTTCCATTCATGTGATCACCAGTGGTGACCAAGGGCTAAGTCTGAAAGTGCATTTCGCAAATTGTATTTCAGGGATTCTGTTAAGAGTCGTCTCGACTCTCCATGTCACAAACTCCAAAATGGAGCTTGGCTTCTCTAGCTCTACTCTCTAGCTCTCGACGATGTGACCATGAGATATGACCACTGGCTAGTCCCTTGAGCGCTTCGCTCTTCAGATCAACGGTCCAGAACTTTGATGATTCGATGGTCCAGATCTTTTTGTGACCTTGCATATCGTGAGTTCGGCAGGTAAGAACACCTTCTTCCTTTGACTTTACAGTCAACGAAAAAGTTGATTTATCACCACATGTCTTCTGGATCCAATGATCCATGACTGTCCTTGATGGACAACCAGGATTCCTTCACATCTTTGGAGTTTTGAATGACGCCTTGGATTATCCTCCGTGCAGATCTACTGGATCTGATGACCCACGATGCTCCTCGATCCAACAGCTCAGATATTTTCACAATTTCTCGTGTCGCAAGTTGGAAGGTTCGGCCCCTCATTCCTTTGGCCTTTCAATCAATGAAATGTTGATCTATGACCATGTGTCCTACCTGAAGATGGACGGTCCTCCTACTTTCATGATTTTGTAAGCCCGCTTCACCTTGCACTTTAAAGAATGTGTAGGTTCTCCTGGATCCAACAATGGTCGGGCCCCGTGCTCGGATCTAATGCTCGAGATCCATTCTCTTCTACTGTATGCTCCTCCTATCTAATTTCATATCTGACTGTCATCGGGAATTCTGAATGGGATCCAATGATCACTCTTTCTCTTCACTGTTGAACTTTCCATTTCCATGCCATTATCGTTGTGCTGCTGATCGTGTTGATGTTCGCCATCAATGACAAACACACATACTCTGCTTCTTTCTGAAAACATGCCAACAATCTCCCCCTTTGGCATTGATGGAAACCCCTTGAAGAACATCCAACTATACCACTGTAGCATTCTTGAGATTACCACACTTTCTCCCCCTTTGACATCAATGTCAAAGAAGAAACATGCTCTCGCAGAGCTGTTGCAGTACATACTCCCCATGTCAACTATGAGTAGCTTATAAATATAACAGATATTCAATAAGTACTCCCCTTGACCAGGTGAACAAATTAGACAAAAGAAGTTATAACCCCCAACTTTTGACGAAGATATCCAAAAGGGGTCTCTGTTAATGGTTTAGTAAAGATATCAGTTATCTATTCTATGGAAGGAATATAATTCAGCTGAACAATTCTGTTTGTAACTTGATATCTGAGAAAATGGTATTTTATTGGTATATTCTTAGTCTTGGAGTGAAGAACAGGGTTCTTGGAGACACTAATGGCACTAGTGTTATCACAGTGAATTGTAATCAGATTAGTATAATTTACCTTCAAATCTGCAAGAGTTTGAATCATACATAAAATCTAAGTGCAACAAGTAGCAACAACAATGTACTCTTCTTCTGAAGTCGATAAGGAAATAGATCCCTACTTCTTACTAATCCATGCTACCAATGAGTCACCCAAGAAGAATGCACCTCCACTAGTGCTCTTTCTCTCATCCACACAATTTGCCCAATCTGCATCCGAATAAGAAGTTAACTGAAAATTCTTATTTCGGGGATACCACAGACCATAAGTCATTGTTCCCTTCACGTATTTGAATATCCTTGTGACAGCTACCAAATGATTTGTTTAGGATCAGATGGATAATGACCTACCATTTCAACAACTTGCATTATATCAGAACAGGATGCTGTGATGTGCAAAAGACTGCCTATCATAGAGCGATATGTCTTTTTATCAACATCGGGTGAAATATCATCTTTACTGAGATTGAAACCAACCACCATAGGTGTACTAACAGGAGAGGAATCTTCCATCTGAAATTTCTTCAACATCTCTTTCAAATATTTTTCTTGAGAGATAAATATTCCTTCATAACTCTAATTTACTTGTAAACCCAAAAAGTATGACAGTCCTCCTATCATGGACATCTCAAACTTTGTTTTCATAGAGTTAGCAAACCACTATATAGAGGATTCATTAGTACAGCCAAAAATAATATCATCTACATAAACCAAAACAACTAGTAAATTATCACCTTCAGACTTAATGAAGAGATTGTTGTCAACAGTACCTTTCTTGAACCCTTTGTCTTGTAAAAATTTGTCCAGTCTATAATACCAAGCTCGTGGTGCTTGTTTCAATCCATATAAGGCCTTCTTCAGCTTGCAAACATAATCAGGATTATCTGTCAATGAGAATCCTTTAGGTTGCTCCATATATACTTCTTCCTCTAGATCTCCATTAAGAAATGATGACTTAACATCCATCTGATACACTTTAAAGTTCTTATGGCATGAATATTCAAGAAACATTCTGATGGCTTCCAATCTTGCCACTGGTGTAAAGGTTTCATCAAAATCCTGACCTTCAACTTGTGCATACCCTTTACAGACCAATCTGGCTTTATTTGTAACAACTTGTCCTTTTTCATTCATTTTATTCTTGAATACCCATTTGGAACCTATTATGTTCTTATTTTCATGTCTAGGGACAAGATCCGAAGTATTGTTCTTCTCAATCTGATCAAGCTCTTCATTCATAGCTCTAATCCAATCATCATGCTTGCTGGCTTCATCAAAATTTTTAGGTTCAATCAAAGATAAAAAGGAAACATGAGATTGTTTTGTGTCTTTAATCCATTTCCTTCTTTTCTGAACTCCTTTATTTACATCTCCAATTATCTGATTTTTAGGATGATTCTTTCCAACAATTCTGAGAGGTGATTTTGCTTCTTTCTGCTGATTTGTGTCAGTGAGAGTATTCGTATCTTCCTCTAATTCAGATTCTTCTCTTTCTGATCCTTGGACCTATTCATCTTCATATTCAACTATATCTTATGTGCTTGGTTCAACGTTGCTTACATTTTGTACTGGAATTTCTTCATCAACTTTTATGACGATACAATCAACCAATTTATGCATCCTATTATTGTGGAATTTGTAAATTCTAACCTTGTACAATATCTACTGCAAACTGATATTCAGAAAAGAACAAAAAAGATACAATGGAAAATACAAACATTACACAGAGATTTTTCACCTGGAAACCCAAACCGGGAAAACCAGCATATATTATATTCATACATTATGTTACATTGTTTACAATACAATATACATATAGGAGCCAATGGCATCCAAAACCCTAACCCAATGACCTGGATTAGTCCAAAACCCTAATTCCTTAAACGAAAATAGAAAACCATCGGCAAAAAACCATGTGCCAAAAACCCACCTAAATATCATGTGGTCCCGGAAATATCTTGTCCCGGAAATATGTCGTCCCGGTAATATGTCGTCCCGGTGTGAAAAAAAATTTCTGGGGCACTGCCCCCGAACCCCCGCTTGGGGGGATCCGCCCCCCTACACCCCCCGAGGGGGGGCCTAGTGGCCCCCCCTCTAACCCCCATGCGCGCCCGATGTAGACGCTCAAACACTACTACTCGTGCGAAGAATATAACACATACCCAACATTCTCCCACTTGTTGTTTTCTTTACACACAGGGGGTTACAGGGGTACATAGTCAACAATCCATGGCAGCAATGCCCATGGATCCTCTACACCAAGAGAACTTCTCA
>ML776959.1:384355-397966 GCA_009831015.1 Picea engelmannii | reverse complement strand
CTAGTCTCCTATATATACCAAGGAGACATTTTGATTTTGAATCATCTTGTACTTGAACATTTAAGTGGGGTAAAAGGAGGTTGCCCCCTCGAAGAGGCTTATTATCTGAAATTATCTCTTTTTCAAGGCGTTGAGTACTTTTTATGAGGTTTTTCTATGCTATATTGATATTTGGGTCCTAACAAAGCACCAACTCCCTATGTGTTCCAACACCAACTGGATGGAAGCACCTACTTCCACTTATATAAGCACCAACTTGCATATAGAAAACTTTGTGTTTTCCCGAGCACCACCCTGCCACCCTATTTTTCTAGCCACAACTAGATGGAAGATACAACTTCCAATATTCAAGAACCAACTTGAATATCAAAGGACCACAATCCTCCCTAGAACCACCCTACCTCCCCGATTATAAATAAATGACTGAATAACCAATAATGCAAATATATCAATTCTTACCATTTCTTCATTGTTCTTCAATTCTTCTATGCTTTTATTTGTTCATCAATTCTTCTCTGTTTTTATCTGTTCAACAATTCTTCTCTGCTTCTATCTGTTCTGTGGTTCTGCTTTGCTTCAAATTGTTCTGCAATTCTGCTCTTCCTTCTGTTTGTTCAACATCTCTGAGTTTTATCTCACACTATTCATATTGTGATTTTTACCCTTCTTACAGTTCAATTCATTTTTCACTCAGAACAACCAACCACGCAAAGTCACTTTGTGTTTCTTTTATGCACTATAACGAATTCAGTTACACCTCGAATCCCTAGGACAACAACGCTTCAGCAACGGAATCACCAACTATCCAAGTACCATGATTCAGTTCTGCTAACTAAATCATAAATGATCAATTAACTATGAAGTGAAACAGTAGCTCTTCGATCATATTCAAATTCACCCGCACCGTTGGATTACAAACGTTGGGTCTCGCTCTTATCCCATATGTCTATTATATATGGCCATGGGCCTAATCAAAATGCATTTCACATTTCACATTTCAGCAATCCTGTGTCGAAGGGTCTCGACACTCCAAGTTGCCATCCCCGAAATGGATCTTAGCTTCGTGCTAGCTCCTCCCTCTCATATAACCATCGATAGTGACCACAGCCTACACCAAAAGGCATTTCGCATTTCGTGAACTTATGAAATTCATCAATCCTGATCAACGGTCAAGATCTCCAATGATCCGATGGTCCATATCTCATCGCGATATCACGTTTTGGTATTTCTCTCATGAGTCTGCTTGACTCCTTCCTTTGGAATTCTCGGTACCCGGAATGGAGCCTATCTATGCGAGCTCCTTCCATTCATGTGATCACCAGTGGTGACCAGAGGCCAAGTTCAAAAGCTCATTTCAAAAATCGCATTTCAGTGATTTTGTGAAGAGTTGTCTCAACTCTCCATGTCGCAAACTCTGAAATGGAACTTGGCTTCTCTAGCTGTGCTCTCCATCTCTCAACGATGAGACCATGAGATATGACCACTAGCTAGTCCTTTGAGTGCTTCACTCTTTATATCAACAATCCAGAACTTTGATGATTCGATGGTCCAGATGTTTTCGTGACCTCGCATATCGTGATTTCGAGGGGTAAGAACACCTCCTTCCTTTGACTTTCCAGTCAGCGAAAAGTTGATCTGTCACCACATGTCTTTTGGATCCAACGATCCACGACTGTCCTTGATGGATGGCCAGGATTCCTTCACATATTTGGAGTGTTGAATGACTCCTTGGCTTATCCTCCATGCAACTCTACTGGATCTGATGGCCCATGACACTCCTCGATCCAACAACTCATATTTTTTCACAATTTCGTGTATCACAAGTTGGAAGGTTAGGCCCCTCCTTCCTTTGACCTTTCAGTCAGCGAAATGATGATCTGTGATCACATGTCCTGCTCGAATATGGATGGTACTCCTGCTTTAGGGATTTTGTAAACTCACTTCACCTTGCACTTTAAATAATGTGGAGGTTCTCCTGGATCCAATGAAAGTCGAGCCCCGCGCTCATATCTAATGCTTGAGATCCGTTCGCTTCTACTGTGTGTTCCTCCTATCTGAATTAAGATATGATAGTCATAGGGAATTCTGAATGGGATCCAATGATCATTGTTTCTCTTCATTGTTGAACTTGCCATTTCCATGCCATTATCATTGTGCTTATGATCGTGTTGATCTTCGTCATTAATGACAAACATGCATACTCTACCTCTGTCTGAAAACATGCCAACAATTTCTTCTTTCAAATCACCATGCAAGAAGGTATATTTAACATCCATCTGATGGACCTCCCATTTATGTGAGGTAGCAAGGGCAAGAACAAGGCAGATGGAATTCATTTTGGCTACAGGGGAAAAGGTTTCATTATAGTCAATCCCTTCAACTTGGGAAAATCCTTTGGCAATTAAATGAGCCTTGTGTCTTTCAATACTTCCATCTGATGCATACTTAGTTCTGTAGACCCATTTACATATGACAATTTTTATTCCTTTTGGAAGAGGTACATGATCCCAAGTATCGTTTTCCATTAAAGAATGATACTCTTCATTCATTGTTGTATCCCAATTTGGATGACCTGAAGTTTCTGCAAATGTCTCTGGATCATGAATCTATGAAAATTGAGCCAAAAGAGAAGAGGCTCGCTGGAACTATGAACGTGTTCGATGCTGATCTGAAGGATCACCGACAAGATCACCAACTACTTCTCATGTTGAACGGACCCATCGAGGAAGTGGTGGAACTGGTGCTCGTTCAGGTTCAAAGGACTCATCTGGAGGAAGGTGAGTAGGCAGAGGTGGATTTTCATCCTCACTGTCATCATCTGAAGAAGAAACCAGAATAGGAACAGAAAAAGGCACAAATGCCGAAGGTGGCTTGCAGGCAGAAGAAGGTACAACCATCGAATTAGGCTCGCAGGACAAGAGATTTTCTTCAAATTTAACATCTCTTCTAAGAATAATTTCATTACAATGTGGTTGAAGAATTCTATAACCTTTGACATCTTTAGAATAACCAACAAATATACACTTCTCACTTTTAGGCTGCAATTCTTTCCTTTTCTCATTAGGAATGTGAGCCCATTCTATACTGCCAAATACACGGAAGTGACTTACATCTGGTTTAATATTAGTCCAAGCTGTTACACATCAAAATTATTCATTACGACAATGGCCTACTATCGCCATTATTAATGTTGCAAGTGTCTCATTTTGGTCGCAAGTGTCACAAAAAGCATACTGTCATACTGTCTATGTCATGCCCATAATGACATCAAAAGGACACTTAAAACACCTCAAAAGGCTGGTTTTGATGAAGAGGAATGGCTTAACAAATAGTACAAACCTTTTACCACTGAAAGAACCACTCAAAAATGAATTTTGGAGAGGAGCGCTCCCCTACCTACTGTCAGGGAGCGCTGGCACTCTGTGCACCCTTTAAGGGAAGCATTATAACGCTCTGGTGCCCCTTTTGGGGGAGCACTGCCTTTTCTGAGTGAGTTTTGACTTTTTGAGGGAAATCAAGGAAAGATCCCTTTAATCTCTGAAGGCATTTGGATCTGAATCCCAGGTCAAGCCATGATCTTAGGGAAGATCCACAACTGAAGGAGGAGAATCCTCAACTTACCCCAAAGATCTCTCAAGTGGTTGGGTCTCTCCAAGGCTATATAAGGGGGCCTTCTCATGGTGAAAGGGGGTGGAAAGTATTGTAAAGCATCTAACTTATGATCTCATGAGGGAGATTCCATCTGAAGAATTTGCATTCTGTGTGTGGACTATTTGAGCAAGGGTTTAGAGAAAGAGAGCTTGGTGAAGCTGCTGCACTCACATCTATGGTTCTAAGTATTCTTCATTTGTTCTCATTAATATACATATATGCTTGGCCTGTTTCTTTCAAGTTTGTGCTTGTTCCACATGAACTTGTCTCTAGTAGATAGATCTATTTTTGAGCTAATCTCAGTAGAATAGGAAGCTTGTTGTATCTTTGTTTGTTTTACAGGACCTATCGAGGAGCTTAGGATCGAATCTCATCCCAGATTTTGCAAAGACAAACGCTATTAGCAAGGTACATATCTTTCTTCTTCTCCTCTATATATTATCTTGATTAGACCTAAAAGACGTCAGTGTCCATGTTAAGCACCTTTCTGTCTTAGCCTTAGGAGCTTAGAGACCAAGAGGGAATCCATCAGTCTGCAGGAGGATTCACCTGTTACACAAGCTTATTCCGGTGTTATATTTTTAAGAGCCTTTGTGGGAGTGTGATTGATTATGTAATTTTCACAGTTGATTTCTTCCACCCAATACTTTAGACTTAATCCCTTAGATTGGATCATACAATTGGTCATTTCTTTTAATGTGTGATTCTTTCTCTCAAAAACACCATTTTATTGTGGTGTATATGGAATAGTGTGTTGCGTTTGGATGCCCTGTGTAGTGCAGTAACTTGTAAAATTATTGTTCACATATTTTCCTCCATTATCTGTTCTTAACTTTTGAATTTGATGTCTAGATTGTTTTTCTACAAGGGCCTTGTAGGCCAAAAACTTCTCAAAAACTTCGCTCTTATGTTTTAAGAAGTAAACCCAAGTATGTTTGGAAAAATAATCAATGAAAGTTAAGAAATACTTGCACCCAGAAAAGGAAGGAGAAGATAGTGGACCACACAAATCAATGTGAACAAGTTGTAAAGGGCCCGAGGTGTGCCAAGAGGCAAATTTGTCAAAACTATCTCGATGATGTTTGTCAAGAACACAACCGACACAAACACCATCTCTGCATGAAACAAGAGGAAGACCAATCACCATATGTTGATTACATATTTTCTGCAATGAGTGATAGTTTAGATGACCAAATTGCTCATGCGAAAGTTTGCTCAAGTCATCTCTATGAGCAACAAAAACTGATGAAAAAGTTGATGACCCAAATTTGTCAAGCTTGTACAACCTGGTAATATCATCAACAATTCCAGTTGCAAGAACATGCTTAGGATCTTTTAGATCCTTGATTACAACTTGGTGAGGTCAAAACCCGACGGTTTTACCTTCACATGAACGAGTGATTTGATAAACTAATAGAAGGTTACAAGAAAGACTTGGAATACATAATACATCATTGAAATGACCATTATCTACTTGAACTGCTCCAGATCCTACAACACTAAGATATCTATCATCACCAACAAATATTTTCTTGGTGTTACATTAATTTAGAGAAGAAAATATGGCTTTATCCTTATCCATATGATAAGATTCTCTAGAATCAATAAGCCACTCATCAGAAGTAGAAGTAGAAGTAGAATTTGTATTGAAGGAGAAACCATAAGCGGAAAGTGCATGTCCATGAGAAGAAGAAGAAGAAGTAGAATCAATACTAATGTTGTGCTTCTTCATCGCTGCTTCTAAAGCTGCCATCTTCTTGAAACATTTAGACTCATCATGACCATCTTTATAACAAAAGTTGCAATGTCTGTCAGTCTTCTTATTTTTATATTTTTCTCCTTTGTCACCATTAGGAGCTGAAGCTGTCTGAGCAGGTTTGGGACCCTTATGTTGCTTGTTGTTGTAGCGAGGATGTTTCTTCTTGAGATACTTGGGTTTATCTTTCTGCTGGGAAACTAAGGCGTTGTTGGAGGTACCTGCAATGTTGATCACTCCAAGTTGTACAAGATTATATTCCTCTCTAATCAAAGCAACACAAAAGGACTCAAGAGTGGGTTTTTCTTAAGATTTCCCTAGATCCTCTCTCGTGGCATAAAAGGTAGATACAAACACAGTATATGCACTACCTAGCTTAGAAAGAGTAAGATATATGCAACTCTCTTCCTCCATTTTTATCTTACATTCTTCACATAAAATTCTGAGTGTTTTAAACCAAGATAGATAGTCTCCAAGGAAAGAAAAATCATTTGGACTCAAGGTCAGTATTTGATTTTCTAACTATTGTGCTCAAATAATATTGAGTTTACCAAACACGGATTCAATCTTTACCCAAGCTTCTTCGGGGTCATCAATTTCTTGAAGGTGGTACCTTAAATCAGGAGAGATGGGCATTCCGATTAGTCCACATGCTTTGCCACTCCTATTATCCCACTTGGATTTATTATCATCATTAGTGGGTACTTTTTTCTTTCCCAAGTTAATCCGATACAAGCCTTTACTTCTTAATAAATCTTCCATATGAGATTTCCATTGGAAGTAGTTGTTGCTGGTAAGAAAGACATTACTTGTATAATCCATATTAAATATGAATATAATATGGATTTAAATACTGAAATATATGATCTCGATGGAAAGAGCTCGAAAAGGTACACATTTTAAAAAAAAACGGCACTGAAAACGGACTTCCAATGTGAGAGTTATGCCCTTTTTAAAATAGGCATAAATGGTAACCAAATGACCATGTGATAGTGTAAGTTGCTTTATGGAGTGACCCACTTTTATAAAGAGAAGTGGGGATCACTTTTACAATGAAGTTACTTTATAATAGAAAAGCTACATGCAAAATAAATAACTCTAAAATAAAATATTAAATCTACTTATAGTGATTCACTTTTATACTTGAAGTGAAATACACTTTACAATTTTAGCATGAACTTTTTCAAAAAAAAATAACAAAAGAGAGACTTGAACTCAAGACCTCTTACTTAATAAGACAACTTTTAACCAAATGATCTAGCAAAACATATTGTAATGTTCAGAAGGATGATTTTTGTTGTTGAAGACAGCCTTGGAGAGCGTGCTAAAAAAAACTCTTTTCACACAAGAAAAAAATCCACTTCTTGGTGACAACAAGGGTTAGATCTCGGTTAGCTTACCCGGAAGATGCACCTTTTTCTATCTGTTTCTAATTTTTCAAGATCGCACGGGGCACAGGGAAAAGAGAATATGCAGATCTAAAAGAGTAGAAACCCAAAAATAAATAATACAAAACTGAAATAAAACCAAAATACTACTCTGCAAAAAATTTAAAAAATGTGTATTCAAGCTTTATACCTCTGGATCTGACTGTAATGGTCGTATCTTGCAAATGGAAACCTTTTCGAGTGAAAATAAAAGTGTTCCTGAATGAAAAGAGCACTCCAGATGCAATGGAATAGTCCTTTTATCCCACAAATGTATGGAAATGACAAAAAATGGAGATGAGGAAACTCGTCTTCACGATCTCGATCTAGAATAGGAGCGGGTCTTCAAACAGGCTCTGATACCATGTTCGACAACATAGGTATTCCAACAGAGGATGAACACCTTCAGTAACCACTCAAATAACTATATCAAAGATCAACACATCCATTTTTTCATGTGCTAAAAGCCCTACGGGGAAACATCCACGGCCCCACCCAACGCGACTACTTGGAGCAGTTTATTAATGCAAAGAAAAAGATTATAGAGAGATTTTACAAGAGATTTTCTCACAATCGATCATCGGAAAATGACCCTCCATGCTCTTTAAATAGAGATGATGGACCAATTGAGTGTTAAGCCACAGATCAATGGCCATTAAGATCGATGTGAGTATGCACCATTGGATCACTCTATGTCGGGAACATATCATGACTGTCAGATTTCCTAACTACAAATGCATACTAATGCATACTAAAGAAACACACTAAGAAACACAATTTTACCTAACGACATATTAGACCAAGTGGTTCTTAACTAACTCCTAAGTGTCTAAATATCCTAACAATCGAGGGATGTCTTCTTATTCGTTATGGTTTGGCTCACTGTGTTTTAACTAGCGTGGTCTTGATTGCATATGGAAACACCTGTGTGGTTTTTGCTAAGCCCGATCAAGGTTTTTCCAAGTTTAAAAATGAGGCATGTGTGTAGTTTGGTTATGTTCGCTTCATATATTATATTGGAATCATCGCTCAGATTACCAATGGTTTTAAAATAAAGTTATACCCACATAGATAAGGCTCAGGGTTTATATTTTGGTTGACTGTTGTTTCATTTCAAGATTTTGTGATTGATATGATGAAGACTATATATAATCGGGAATATTTTGAAGTATGTTCACGTTTGAAAAGAGACATGTGCACATTTTAATCGAGCATGATTGTTGATTGGTAAATAGTGGATGTTGATTATTATCGTGGTGCATTACAGATTATCAAGGATAGATGTCGAGCATACTACTTTGCTTCTTTTTTTTTAAAGAAAAAAAGAAATAAGGGATCAACGTTTTATTAAACAGGATTGTTGAATGGAAAGTTATTTTTTATAAGCTATGATTGCACAGACTATTATGAATTAAGGAATTCTAGAAAATTTAATTATTGGAACAACAAGAAGTTTGGTATAAAATTGAGAAACAATGAATGTTGGTGCTTTTTGGATTAATTTTAATACAGAGTTATGATTATTGATTATTTAATTTGTTTTATGAACAATATCCATTAAATCCCTTGTCATTTTCTCACCTTTTCGCTCATTATGAATCCCCTCACAATCCAAGATTCACTTTGTATGCTCTGTTCTTAAAATTAAATGGAAACTTTGTATTACAACAATTAAAATATGACACAGAGATGTGTCACAGTTGATATGATTTTGTTATTGTAACATAGTTGATTGTTTAATGATTTGTTGAGAAGTAATCATGTTCTTAATCCCTTTCATTTTATCACCTTCTGCTCAATACAACCCCCTCAGATATACCGAAACCCTTATTCAACCCCTGCTCATTGACATGTATTAAATGAATTTTATGGATTGGATTGCATGGGTCTAATGTGATTGCCGAACCAAACTTTGTTTCATATTAAAGAGATGTCATGTATGGTTTGTTTAAGAAGCTAGTTGCTAATAAACACTACATACATGATTATCTTCTTTAGAAGAGGAAGTCATGGCCAAAATAATAGAGGAAGAGGGAATTTGAACAGAGGGCCTAAAAGGCCAAGATTCTCGATTCATTTTGATGCAGATCCACAAGAGTTAAACCCGCTCTTCCAAGATGGATTTTTCAATTGGATTGGACAAGTGGTAGTCCAAGCTAGGATAGAAAGGCCTCCCTTCCAACCCCAGCATGTCCCTGGTATCCTTGTCCCCCCTCATGTTTCATTGCAACCTGAAGTCCCCGAGAATGACGAATGGCAGAAGATTGTTCACCCAACAATCTCCCAACATCGTGGCTGGCCTAATTTGTCTCTACCTACTCCTCCTCCACCGGTTAACCCAATGTCCAAATTTCCCCTGCACACTCACCTGTACAGTCTTCCCACGTAAGAAAAAGACTCAAAACCGAAGCCAACCACACACATGATAAAGGAAAAGTTGATTCTTCCCCCTCCTCTCCCTCAAGTGATTCAGCCAAATCCATTTTATCTCTCATGCACTTGAGAGATGACTGTTCTCATTTCATTAGTGAGATCAATACTAAAGGCTCCACACAACCTAAGTCTAATTCAGGAAGGTCAAAGGGAGACAACAACAACAAAGGGAAAATCTCCTCCCAAAGTGGCAAATATGTTTTTTGAGTATATTTTATTATTGATTGTTGAGAACAATTGACTACTGAAGTTTTTGGACAACATACTATTTTGGATATTATATGTTTGGATATGGTTTAAAATATCATTGATATTTAATTTTCAAATTATGAGAATGATGATGGGAGCCACAAGGAGGGATGTTTTTGATTGATTGACTAGTTATGTTTATTTTTGTTAAGAAACTAAAGGGAGTCACAAGGGGTCCCACCTATTGATACTGAGAGGGGGGTGAATCAGTATCAAGTACAATTTAAAAACCTTTTCAACTTATACTTAAACCATTCAATTATATCCAATGATAAATGAACAATAGTATAAGAGTTACACCAATACACCACAATACACCATGCACAATATATGAGAAATAATTAATATTTATTGTTCAAGGGAAGTAATGACTTCCAAAGGTAGATAAAACTTCCAAATATAAAGGGAGGGATAAAATTCCAAGAGGAATACACAATCCTCCAATATCAATATAGGGTTGACCTCTCCATCCTTGCCCCTTCCTTCCACCTAAGAATATATGAGAGATAATAAAACTTTACATTAAATCATCACCATCAACCAACCATCACATAGAGCCCAATAATGCTTCCTGAGACTTCTTCAACCTTTGTAATTATTCAATTATTGGACTACTCTAATCCTTTAGATAATGTTACTCAATGTATTCTCTGAAAATCCTAAAATCCTCCAAGTTTCACTCCTTGAATCCTCCCCAAAAAGAAGTTATAGAAAGAATGGTAGACTTTATTCAATTATGATTTAATACAGAATGCCTCACGCTCAATATCTAACATCAGATTCTGAAAATCACACACAAGAAACTAAAGTCCATAATATTTTCAATTAAATTGGTCCCACTTCATTTGGAATATCTGTTAATAAGTTATGATTGTTTTACCTGGAACACCTATTTATTGACTAGCTTCAGGACTGATAAAAAACCCTATCTTCCACAGAGTGTATCTCCATAATTATAGTGAATCAAGAGATGAAAATTTTACCACAGGCACCTTGATATGGCTTCTCAATACCATAGTAATTTCACCATCTAAAGCATTCTAGAAACAAAGTTATATTGAAAATGGTAATATGACCTAAAAATAACATACCTTAGAACAATATGAAATGTAAGGAACGAGCTGCGCAGCGTTTGGCCAACGGAAATCCGTCTCCCTTCTAGAATTCAAACTCAGGGTGATCTCTGCTAGGGTTTGAGCAGAAGTTAGCGGAATGAGCTCTGTGGGTGGAGGAGTGGCGGCTCCTCCCCCTCCGTCCGCTGAAGAAGTTGCCTTCGCCCGCCTAGTGAATGCCCATGGAAAGAAGAAGGTCTCTGACCCACCGCCGAAATTTGTTAAAAAATTAGATGCCATTCCAGAAATCGCTTTTCCTTCAGAGAAACCTATCCAGTTGGCCATATCTTTGGTGGATCATTCCCTAATAGGACAGTTTACTGGTCTCTAGCCGACTCCCCGTTCCACTGACGCCTGGGTACAGAATAACTGGAGACCTCTGATATCCCAAGGAGTCTCATGCTATGCGATAGGACGAGGGTACTTTCTATTCGATTTTGTCTCGAAAGACGACAGGGATCTGATTTTCCGAAGTGGTCCTTACTTTATGGGGCCACAGGGGCTTTATCTGAACAGATGGACCCCTGATTTTGACCCGAATAAGGATATCCCCAAAGTTGTTCCAGTCTGGGTTCGTTTACCAAACCTCCCCATGCACTGTTGGGGAGAGGAATCTCTCAGAGCCATAGGAAACGGGCTGGGTAAATATATTGATCAAGCTGACCCTAAAGGACAGTATTCCTTTGCCCGAATCTGTGTTGAAGTAGATTTGGAGGCAGGTTTACCAAAGGCAATCAAGCTTACGGTTAAAGGATGGCAGCATTACCAGCAACTGGACTATGAACAACTGCCCTTTAAGTGTAGGCACTGCCATGAATACGGGCATTTTCAAAGGCACTGCCCCAAATTATAGGAACCAGAGGCAGGGAAAGGGTTGGAGGAAGGCTGGCAACAAATGAAAAAATAGAAGGCAAACCCAAGAAGAAAGGGATCTAAGGTCTTTGATCCCCAGGCCAATGCTCCCCCTTTGAAGGACCCTAAGTCCTCTAAAAATCAGAAGGAAATCCAGATTTCAAAATCCGGAAATAGCTTTACAGCCCTGGAAGAACAAGAACCACCAGACAAAGCGATTGAAGAAGGAGAAATCCCTCCATCATCTGACAATCCTTTGGGTGAAGGATTTCAAGATAAAGGAACAATGAATGAGAAACCCTTAGATCAGCAAAATAAGGAGGACCCTCATGTGGAAATGGCATCTAAAGAAGGATCAGAGGAGAACGATACAGAAGAAGAGGACATAGATCAATCAAAGTCAGTTAAGAAGGACAAGAGAGGAAGGAAAACAGAAAAAGAAAGAAGGGAAGCAGCTGCTTATCGAGATAAGCTAGCTGGAGTATAGTCTACTATGGAAAAACATCTGAACTCCAGAAATACTAGACATCAGGGGAATGCTGCGAGAGGGGCAACGTCCAATCCAAAAGGTAAATAATGCAGATCATCTCCTGGAACTGTAGGGGGCTAGGAAGCAAATCGAAAACGTTATCTATGAAAGATCTTATCAGAATATCAATACCCCTTATCCTCCTTATCCAGGAGACAAAAATGGAAGAGCAATCTCTCCTCCAGGTTTCTCAGTCATTGTGGTCTAATGCACAATGTATAGCGACCAGTTCTCGAGGAGCATCAGGAGGTATGGAAATGCTCTGGGACCCCTCTAAGGTTGAACTAGTAAGATCGGTAACAAATACTCATTGGATTTTTACTGAAATGATTTTTAAAGAAACTAATCTCCGGTTAAGTATTTTTAATGTGTATGCTCCTATAGCTCTCTCCGAGAAGCAACATTGTTGGAATTCCCTAAACGACCATATGGTAAAATCTCATCTCGATAATTATATAGTAGCAGGTGATCTTAATTTAACCCTTTCCACCCTGGAAAAAAGAGGAGGAAATGTGATTAGAGATCCGTCCAGGGAGTGGGTTGAAGATCTTATAGCTAGTTGGGATCTGGAGGATATTAAGCCTGCTAAAGGGATTTACACTTGGACAAATAGAAGGCTGGGCCCAGGACATATTGCTGCCCGTCTTGATCAGTTTTTGGTCCAACAGTCCCTCCATCTCCAAGGGATGGATCCTGTTTCTTCTATTTTAGCTTTCAACGCTTCTGATTATAAGCCTATAGTGCTCTCCTTTGTCAAAGATAAAAATATGGGGCCTATTCCTTTTAGATTCAATCCCTCTTGGATCTCTATGGATGGTTTCTATGACATTGTAGCTCTGGCCTGGCACACTAATGTTAGAGGGTCAGCTTTCCATGTATGGGAAGAAAAGCTATGAATCTTGAAAAAATCTTTGAAAGATTGGGCTAAACAGCATAAGATGCCAAAGCAGCAAAGGCTAGAAGCTGAAAAGGAATTGGAAGATTTTCATTTCAGATCGGAAGGTTATCTAGACCAACCTACAAAGGATAAAGAATTACTTCTCCACAATAAGATGCATGATGCCTGCAGACTCGAAGAAAGTTACTGGAAAATCAAATCAAGAAACCATTGGCTGCAAGACGGGGACATAAATACCAAGTTTTTTCACAAACAGGTTGAGATAAGAAAGCACTTTAATTCTGTTCCTAAGATTGAACATCTGGGAAATCAGCTCACTGCCTTTGAAGAAATTAAAAAAGCATCTCATAAGCACTTTAAGGAGATATATTCGGAGTCATCTCCTGAATTAAATCTCAGCAATATGGCAATCTTAGATCATATCCCTTCTCTAGTTTTAGCCCATTCCAATGCTCTGCTTATGCGCCCTGTCTATATGGAAGAAGTCAAATCTGTTGTTGAAGGTATGAGCCCCGATAAAGCACCTGGTCTAGACGGGTTTATTGCCAGGTTTCTCATCTCTTGCTGGACCATCATCCACAGGGATCTGCTGAAAATGGTCAAGAAGTCTCAATCATGCAATAAAATTGGAGGAGGAACTAATTCCTCTTTTCTTGCTCTCATTCCTAAGGAAAAATGAGCTTCATCCTTTGCAAGATTTCGAC
>ML776959.1:328368-384230 GCA_009831015.1 Picea engelmannii | reverse complement strand
ATATTTCAGACAATATTGTCCTTGTTCAGGAAGCTATACACTCTAGCATCAACAGAAAGGAGAAAGGTATGGTAATTAAATTAGATTTGACTAATGCCTTTGACAGGGTTCGTCATGCCTTTTTGTTTCAGGTAATGAGAAGATTTGGATTTGAACCTGGAGTTCTCTCTTGGGTGTCTGCTTGTATAAGTGCGCCCTAGATCGCCCCCCTGGTAAATGGAAGAGCAGCTGAATTTTTCCAGGCCTCGAGGGGTCTGCGCCAAGGGTGTCCCCTCTCCCCCTTGTTGTATGCTATTCAAGCCGCCACTCTTAGCTTTCAATTGGAACACAGTAGAATCCAGCAAGAGCTGCTAGGACTAAAGATCGTTAAAGGAGTCAAAGAAGTTAATCACACCCAGTTTGTTGACGACACTCTTCTCCTTGGAGGAGAGAGCCCAAATGTAGCAAAAAAGTTCAAATCAGTTCTGGATGACTATCAAGATGCTTCGGGAAGCCTAATTAACTATTCTAAGAGAAAAATATATAGTTGGAATTGCTCCTGATCGAATTGCACAATCTGGCTCGAATTCTGAAAATTGAAGGTAATTTCCTATGGACAGATTTCACTTATTTGGGAATCCCAATCTTCAATGCAAAACCGAAAGTCTCCAGCTGGGGCTCGCTGATTGAAAAGCTGCAAGAAAAAATCAAAGCTTGGGGAGCATCTTGGCTGAATTTAGCAGGAAACACTGTGCTCCTTAAATCCGTTCTAGCTAGTATGCCAGTCTTTCAAGGCTCTCTTCTTCTAGCCCCAAGTACAGTTCTTGGCAAAATTGAAGTGCTCCTGCGGAGATTCCTGTGGAAAGGGGGGAAGCATAATGAAAATAGACTCCCTCTGGTTAACTGGACAAAGGTCACAGCTCCTTTGCTGGAAGGGGGGCTGCAGCTGCGAGACCTTCGTGCTCAAAATTTAGCTCTGGGAGAAAAGCTTCTATGGAATATGGTCACTGGGAAATGAACCTGGAGCAAGCAGGCGCTCTGGAAGAAATATTTCTCCGGATCAAGACTTCGATGTTTGGATAAGAGTCCGAAAGTGGTTAAGGGATCCCCATTGTATTCCCTTTGTTCGAAAGCTTTGACCTTCTTCTCTCAAGCTCTTACTTGGTCACTGGGAAATGGTAAGAAAATCAGGATTTGGGAAGACTCCATCCTCGGACATCCCCCTCTTGGGACCCTGGAAGGAATGGAAGGGATAAGGAAACACCTCACAAGGACCAGGAAAACTACTTTATCAGCCATTTCCAGATGGACTGTGGATGACAATCAACTTTGGGTAGGATGGGAAATATCGGACTGCCCATCCCATTTATTAAATGAACAGGCATTGCTCTTCCATTGTTTGCAGGGGAAATATCCTATAGATAATCATCTGAAGGACGCTAGAGGCTGGGGATCCAAATCTAGACTTTATTCAGTAGCTGAAGGGTACAAATTCATCAAGGCTATTCCCCATGCGCCCTCCTCTCCAGAGGTCTAGAAGTTTGTCTGGTCCAGGAAATCCCTTCCCAAAGTTGATCAGTTTACTTGGTTATTGGCTGATAATAGTGCCCTTACAGCCGAAGTTCTGCTCCGGAAAGGATGGGAAGGCCCTTCCCGATGTCCTCTTTGCTTGGCTAATGAAGAAACGACTACCCATCTTTTTCTCTCCTGCCCCTTCGCCCAAGAAGTCTGGGGCCTTATGACCTCCCCTTGGTCAATTTCCTTGTAGTATGAAGAGGTCTCCTCTCTTTTTAGTAAATGGGATCTTTCCTGCCCTATTTCCTCTCATTTGAAGGATTTTTTAGGATTATCATGGCTGATTCTACCAAAATTTATATGCTAGAAACTTTGGCTTGAACGAAATAATAGGATTTTCCGAGGTATCTGCTCTAGTCCCCCTCAGGTAGAGGTCAAAATAAAAGCTCTGATGGGTGACTTTCTTCAATCTCAGCCTGCTAAATTCATATGTTCCCCTCTCAATTCCTTGGAATAATCTTGGTTCCTTCCCTTGAACCCAAGTAAACTCTCCGAGTCAGGCCAGGAACCCAAGTTGCAGGCATGGGAAATCAGAAAGACCAGCACTGAATTCCTGATCTGGAAAAAAAAAGTAGGAAGACACCTGTTGGTTTTTTACGGTGCCTCAAAAGGGAATCCAGGGAAGGCAGGAGGAGGAGGGGGGCTCTTTGATCCTGGAGGAAATTTGATTCGAAAGTTCTCCTAGGGATTAGGAGTGGAAACCAACAATGTGGCGGAGGCTCTTGCGTTATGGCAAGGTCTGACCCAAGCCTTGCACCTGGGAATTACTAATCTAACGGTTGTGGGGGACTCTAGATTGATCATTCAAGCGGTCATCACTCAAAATCTTCCACCCTCCTGTCACCTGAAGCAAGTGATGAAACGCATTCTAGCTCTGCTGCCAAATTTCAGTGATATTGGGTTTTTCCATGTTCTTCGTGCTCATAACGAAATAGCGGATCAAGCTACTAATGATGTCGTCCTCCTAAGCAATGGCTCTCTTAAACTAAATAATTCTCTTTGTCTGTGTCTTTTTCCCTAGGCGCACTGCCTCAATTGTCCTCAGGAGCGATCTGAGCTCTCTTGGGGAAGTTCTGAACGTGGAATGGACTCTCTTCAGGAGGAATCTGTCAATACATTTGCATAGGCTGCTGAGCAATGGTTTAAGCGATTATTTGGCTCCTTCCAAAGGCTTCGGATCCTCCTCCCAGGACTCATGGGCAGGAATGAAGGATGTGACTTCAGATAGCCATAGATGGGGCCGCCGCCGTGGCCAAACTCTTCAGAATCTTGAGGATCGTGAGGGGAATCGTCCGAAGAAGAATGAGATCAGGATGCTTGAGAAAACAGGGACTCTGCATGCCAGGATCCTCAAGGAAAAGTTGGAGGATCGTAAGCTTTCTGAAGGGCATCATAGGTGCAAGGGAGATCAGATGAAGACATCTTGCGGATGTTATTTAATTGCTCGGGCTCTGAATTCCAGCGTTGGGTTGTTGTTAGGTGTTCTTCAGTGTAAGACTGTCTAAGCCTGGTGTTTCTCTACAGGATTTTAGTTTTTTGGCTCAAGGAAATATCTGCTTTACTTCCAGGCTTTTAAGATGTAACCCTTTTGTGGCTCAGCCACTGTTTTTTATTAAATAAAAAACCTACCCTCTTTTGTTAAAAAAAAAAAAAAAAACATACCTTAGAACACATCACCAAAAGGCTTCATCCTCCCTTGAAATCCGGCCTTCTTTACTTCTGATTTCCTCTTAAATTTGACTTGTGTATAAAATGAATGTATAATGATATTTATTTATACGATTTATGTCACGTCCTTTTAGCATTAGGGTCGACCTGACACTTTCTTATTTTGTAATTATTTTCTTTAATTATCTTCAGAGCCTACATGTACTTCCTTCTTCAATTCACTTTGTCATCTTCAAAAATTCATTTCTCCTCAACCATGAGGATCCACATGACGTGTGACATACCACTGGAAACAACATGATGTATACTATCCATCCATGGGCATGGGTGTTGTATTTGTGTGTGCATTTCCCTTCATGTCCAAATACCTTCATCAATTTTGCGGTCCAAAACCAATGACTAGGGTTGACATCAATGACAACAACCAATCTTCCAACTATCTCCCCCTTTATCATTGATGGCTACACTCATGCTCCCCCTATCATCATGATCCCAATTTCTCTCCCCCTTTGACATCAATGGCAAAGGGTAGGGCTTCTCCCCTTGAGTTTAATGGAAAAAGGTAACCTTCTTCTTTTGGGCTGCTCCCCCTGAACATGTGGCACTCAATAATGCTTCATCCCTATTTTCCATCTTTGGGACTTTTTCTTCCTTGGAATCCTTTTGTGTGTCTTTTGTATTCTCTCTCTTCTTCATGTCTAGGATGTATATGTTGTTCGGTCTTCTTATTGCAGTTGCAACCAATCTTCCTGATTTATTTTCTCTGATTTTACATTTTCGAGAGTCAAACGTAAGAGTGTATCCTTGATCAAACATTTTACTAACACTGAGCAAATTATGCTTCAAGTTTTCAACCAATAGGACATTCTTTGCTTTTACATTTTTTCTTCTAAGCTCTACTATACCTTCTCCAATTATTTTGGCAGATGAGTCATCTCTAAATGTAACATTTCCACCATTTCTCTTCAAGCTGATGTTTTTTTCTTAATCCCTGGTCATGTGCGAAGAACATCCACTATCTATGTACCATTCATCTTCTTATTTACATTCTTCAACGGTTAATGCTATTCGAAAATCTTCATTGTTTGGAATCTCTTTCCTTCTCCATATTGTGGTTGGAATAGAGACATCTTCATTCATATATCTGCAATCTCGTGCTTTGTGACCAAGATAATTACATTTGCAGCATACAATATTTTTGTCCATCAATGGGGAAAATGAATTATAACTTCTTTTGACAAATCCATGATATTTCCATATCTTCTATTTACACCATTCATGTTTCTTGCGTATTTGTTCCTTTCATTGATTCTGCAATTAATTGCCTTATGTCCAAAATTTTTGCAAGTATAACAATGACCAAGAATGAAATTTTGATACCTTGGAGTAAGTGGCCTTATTTGTGATGTAGTCCATCTGGGTTCATGATCTATTCTTCTGTAGTTTCCTTCATACTTATTGAAGCTTCTTTGATTCTTGAAGGTAGGAGGTCTTCTTGGATATTCATCTCTTTTGTAATCATTCCTTCTTTCTAGTATCCTGGTCCACTTCTCATCAACTGTCTGTGTAGCTCTTTCTTCAACCTTCTTGTTGCTATTTGCATCTTCTTTGTATGAAGTTTCATCCATGCATGCAAGATGTGTTAAGTATTTTGACACTTGAGAGTTTCTTAAGCTCTTCCTCAATGAGACAACTTCTTGTTCAAGTTTCTCACAATCTTCTTCTTTCTTCATCACTTGGACATTCCTTACTTCTCCTATTCTTCTTTCTTCTTCGACTAGAGTTTTCAAGGAAATGTTTTCTTCTCTTTTTTTCTCAAATTATTCTAATTGTTTCTTCAAGATTACAACTGTATTTTCACAACTACCAAAGTCACTTCTTATTTT
This sequence comes from Picea engelmannii, assembly GCA_009831015.1. NCBI lineage: Eukaryota > Viridiplantae > Streptophyta > Pinopsida > Pinales > Pinaceae > Picea > Picea engelmannii. Next base: position 379,122 of record ML776959.1, on the reverse strand, counting down.
TCTATGCATGTCTTTGAGCTTGCTATTTTCAATCTCAACATGCTTCAATTTTTTAAGATTCTCATCTTCTTGTTGAATAATTTGTTTTTCATAATTTTCTTCTTCTTCATTAGAATTTTCTTCTTCAGTGTCATCTCTTTCAATCCTTGGATGAGGACATTCAAATTCAACATGTCCTACTCCTTTACAATTAAAGCAAAAGAACTGACCTCTATTTGCTTCTTTGAAATATGAGATGTTGTAATTTTCTTCAAATTATTCTTCTTCTTTTGGTTCTTCCCTTGCATAAAGGTCTTGTAGCTTGTTCCAAAACTCTTTTGATGATTCACATGATCCCACCTTGGATTTCATTGAATCTGTCAATCCATCCAGGATGGTATTTATTGCCAATTTGTTGTTACTTTTTTCTTCCTTATGAGTTGTATTCTTTGGTTTCTTCAAAGCATTGTATCCTGAAGAAACTAAGAACCAAACATCTACCCCAAGAGATTTCGAGTATGTTTCCATTCTATTAATCCAGTATTCAAAATTGCTTCCATCAAATGGTGGAATCCCATTTGTAATTTTATCTTCCATTTCTTCTTAGGATCTTCCTTCTAGTGGTTAAACTATACTGAAGGTAACCCACTCTGATACCAATTGTTGATACTGAGAGGGGGGTGAATCAGTATCAAGTACAATTTAAAAACCTTTTCAAATTGTACTTAAACCATTCAATTATATACAATGAGAAATGAACAATAGTATAATATTTACACCAATACACCACATTACACCATGCACAATATATGAGAAATAATCAATAGTGATTGTTCAAGGGAAGTAATGACTTCCAAAGGTAGCTACAGCTTCCAAATATAAAGGGAGGAATAAACATACAAGAGTAAGATACAATCCTCCAATATCAAGAGAGGTTTTACCTCTCCATCCTTTCCCCTTCCTTCCACCCAAGAATATATGAGAGATAATAAAACTTTACATTAAATCATCACCATCAACCAACCATCACATAAAGCATGATAATGCTTCTTGAGACTTCTTCAAATTCTATAATTCTTCAATTCTTGGACTACTTTGATCCTATAGATAATATTACTCAATGTATTCTCTAAAACTCCTCCAAGTTTCACTCCTTGAATCCTCCCCAAAAAGAAGTTATAGAAAGAATGGTAGACTTTATTCAATTTTGGTTTATTCAATAGAGATAACTTGTACATAATGCCCCGTGCTCAATATTTAACATCAGATTCTGAAACTCGAACACAAGAAAAAAAAGTCTATAATATTTCCAATTCAAGTGGTCCCACTTCATTTGGAATCTCTATGAAGAATTTATGGATATTTTACTCGGAACACTTGTTTATTGACTAGCTTCAGGACTGGTAATAAACCCTATATTCCACACAGTGTATCTCCATAATTGTAGCGAATCAAGAGATAAAAATTTTACCACAGGTACCTTGATATGTCTTCTCAATACCATAGCAATTTCACCATCTGAAGCATTCTAGAAAATAATTTATAGTGAAAATGGTAAGATGAACTGAAAATAACATACCTTAGAACACATCACCAAAAGACTTCATCCTCCCTTGAAATCCGACCTTCTTTACTTCTGATTTCCTCTGAAATTTGACTTGTGTATAAAATGAAGGTACACTGATATTTATTTATACCATTTATGTCACTTCCTTTTAACATTAGGACCGACTTGACACTTTCTTATTTTGTAATTATTTTCTTTAATTATCTTCAAGGCCTACATGTACTTCATTCTTCACTTCACTTCACTTTGTCATCTTCAAAAATTCATTTATCCTCAACCATGAGGATCCACATGGCGTGCCACATACCACTGGAAACAACATGATGTATACTATACATCGATGGGTGTTGTATCTGCATGTGCATTGTCCTTCATGTCCAAATACCTTCATCAATCTTGCGGTCCAAAACCAATGACTAGGGTTGACATCAATGACAACAACCAATCTTCCAGCACCACCTACTAGTTATTATTTATTAAAAGACCATTATTACTATTATTATATTAATTATTCCTCTAACTAAAAGTTAGTTGAGTTTTAGCTAACTTAAGTAAAAGAAGTAATTGAACTACCTCAACTAATTTGGGATGCATAAAAACAAAATGAAGAGGAATAACAAAGGGAGAATAGAAGGAGAAAGCATACTAAGGTTTTCTCTTGAGTTTTATTGAGATAGTTCAATTTTCATTCATTCTTAAATTCATTAAAAGCCTAATTCTCTTTTATGACAGTAGGGTCATATTGTAGACAACAAGATTCAAAGATGAATTACATCATTCAGACACTGGTTTTCATAGGTGTTGTTTTATCTTTGATAGTCTCTGTAGACTTGTCTATTTATGAATTAAATTTCATCATTGATAAAATATATTGTGAAGAATCGAGTGGGAAACAATATGTGGCAATCTGATCCATCTTTTAAAGTTCATTTTTTTACTTTCTGTCAGAAGTCCTTTGGTATGGTTTTCATCGGGGACATCTAAGTTTGACTTTGGTCCAAACTTCCTCAGGGATTTTTGTAAGGAGAACGATTCTTTTGATTTCTTGGAATGAAATAAGCGATTGTTATTCTATCTCATCTGTGTTAATATGTGCCTTGGTATTTTTTCTTTTGCCTCCACATTTATTTTTTCATCTGTTATATTCAGAAAATTAATTAAAAATGTTGAATTTTACAACAATCTTCTATTTTTAAAAAATCAGCCTAATCCCTTGTAACTAATACTTGTGGATTAGGAAATAAATTTTGAGGCTATAAACATAGGGTGATATTCCCATCTATATTTCCTTAGCCAAGCAAGATCTGAAAATGCTTGAGTAAGATTGTTTCATATATTTTCCTCAACATTTATTTTGGCGACCATACTGGCAATCGAACCCAGAATATCTGGTCTCGTCATAGGCTTGAAGAAAATTCCATTGATAACCTTGGTTCTACTCTACACACTTGTTTGGAGTATGAAGAACAACTTGAAAGAATAGAACTTCCTAAAGGAGACTCAGTTAAACAGACATGCATGTCCGCCTTCTTACAACTTGTACAAGAGATGAATAATCAAATGATAGCGTATGAGCGGAAAGGGAATGTCCCCTCTCTTACCCCTGGAGCTTCATATTCTTCTGCACCCCCCTTTAGAAATCCAAATGAAAATAAGTTTCAACCTAAAGCTATCATGACTCGTAGTTGGTGTAAATTTTGCAAGGAAAACCATGAGGAAAGTACATGTGAGGTAAAGAAGAGTGTCAGAGATAAAATATTTGGTAAGAGACCCAAAACTACTATTGTTTTCCTAGAATTTGAAGAGACAGAGGATGTCATGATCATAAATACTAGGAATAAATCCTATGCTCCCAAAAGAAAATATGAGCATTCCCACAATTCTTCTAACCCAAGATCATCTTCACCAATTTCTACGGTCGAGGTTCCTAAGGCTCTTGATAGTCAAGGAACTACCTCCCCTCTTCCCTCTTCCAACTACAACATTCTAAATCAGTTGGCCAACATCAAAGTAGATGCTACTCATCCTAGACATGGTTTTTGTCTCTGAACAACCAAATCATCTAAAAATTTTCATGGAAGGAAAAGCTTCCATTGTATCCAACCTCTCTGAAGAGGTAGATGAAGATGATTCATCTGTAAATAAAGTAGGTGTACATAACTTTAGACACCCTGTAAAAAAAAACCCATTTTATATCTATGTAAATACTATGGATAAGATTTCCCATTGTTGTCTCATTGACGACGGTTTGGGCCCAAGTGTAATTTCGATAATTATTATGGAAGGGCTAGGCTTGTCTTGTACAGATGAGAATGTTAGAAGTATGCTCTCTTATAATAGTTTACAACAAACAATCATAGGTGAAATCAAGGAAGTGACCTTGGTTTTGTGTGTGCATCCTGAAATAAGGACAACCCTTAATATTAAGGTAATTGATATGCTAATGAGTAATTACTCGATCATCTTAGGAAGAGATTGGAAAGCTCTAATAGGTGGATACCTTTCACTCGACGGGATACACTTATCTATTCCTTAGAATGGTAAAAACATCATATTCCTAAGAGAAGGGAGAATCTCACCTTACATAGAAAGCATCCCACAACCTAATGTGAATTACATCGAGGAGGACCTAGGAGTGTATTCCATCTTTGCAAATGAGGACAACACTACCTTGTAACAAATTGACTTAGATGATGGGATGTGGCATATGCAATTCGATGGTTCATGTTCTAATGAAGGAAACATAGTTGGTATTATCTTGTACTCTCCCGTGGGTAATATTCATAACTTTTCCTATAGGTTAGAGTTTGCTTGCACAAAAAATGTCACTGAATTTGAAGCGTTACTTCTAGGCATTGAAAATGCCTATAATCTGGGTTATGGTCACCTTACAGTTTTTGGGGATTCTTAACTTGTTGTAAACCTTGTCCGGAAGATATACTCTCCTTGCAAAAAGTTAATGAAATGTTACACCCAAACTATTTGGGAACTTATCTCAAACTTAATTTCTTTTAGCATCACTCATGTTAGAATGGAATTGAACTCAATGGTTGACAGGTTAGGTATTTTTGTAGCCTCTCCTACTTGACAACTTCTGTCACAAAAATCTGATTGTACCTTTCAATCTCTGTATCATACATACATCCCTGACAACATAGATTCATGGTAGGTCTTTCCTAGTGATGAGAGCATCTGTTCTTTCATTCAAAATGAACCTTATAAGACTAAGGAAATTATATCGATGGAAGATAACAAAATTCCTAAAGGCTTGACTCCTCTAGAAAGTTCGTTTTCATCGAGTGATGTAGGAAACAAAGAAAAACATAAAGAAGAGGAGTCTAAAAGGAAAGTAGGTGAAACCATTTCCTTGAACATTGCAACAGCCAACTCTCCAAAGAATGTTAAAATAGGTGCCCAATATTCCGATGAAGAAAAACTGAAGTTCCCTAAGCTACTTGGTGAATTTCAAGATGTTTTTTCTTGGTATTACGAGGATCTTTGTGGTTTTGATCCTTCTCTTATAAAACATTCCATTCCTATCAAGGAGGGCATAAAACTAGTTAGGAAAATATAAAGACCCATTAACCCTGCACTGGAAGCAACTATTCAAAAGGAGTTGGAAAAACTCTTGAAGGCGGGGATCATTTTCCTGGTTAAGTATTTTGAGTGGGTTTCTAATTTGGTTCTCATTTAGAAAACAACTAGTCAAATCATATTATGCATAGATTTTCATGCATTGAATAGGGATAGTATAAAATATCACTTTACAATCAAATCAAGGTAAAAAGGGAAGATAAATATAAAACCATTTTTATTACTCATTGGGGCACTTTTTCTTATGAACGTATTCCTTTTGGCTTATCGAATGCATGTGGCACTTTTCAAAGAGATATGCAAATAGATTTTGACGATTTGATCGAAAAGATTATTCAGATCTATCTTGATGACTTAACTGTGTATTCTAAAAATTGATCAGATCATTTAGGTCATCTTAAAAGAGTTCTCATGTGATGCAGGAATTTTGGCATTTCACTAAATCCTTCTAAGTCTATTTTTGGCGTTACAAAGGGAAAGATCCTTGGACACATTGTCTCTGATTCAGGAATAAGCATTGATCCTGAAAGGAACATCCTAAATCTTCTTGCTCCCACTTCCAAGAAGGAGGTTCAAGATTTCATGGGTGTTATTAACTTTGTTCGTAGGTTTGTTCCTGATTTTGCTGTAATGGTCAAGCCAATTCATAATTTTCTTAAGCAATATCATTCCTTTTCTTGGAAAAATGATGTCGAAAATGATTTTGTAGGGATCAAGGAAGCAATCAATTCTGCACCGGTTTTGGTGAAGCCGAATTTTGAGAAAGAATTTATGATATATACTAATGCCACAGAGGAAGAAGTTTCTATTATCCTCATGAAAGGTGATGACCAAGGTAATGAAAAAATAGTGGCTTACATGAGTCAAAGCTTGTCTGATGATGATTTCAAATATTCTTTTATTGAAAAGAATTATTTCTCTCTTGTTAAATATGTTGAAAAATTCCACCACTTCATCTTAGGTAAGAACACGTTGGTAAAAGTCCCTTTACCCACTGTCAAGTTTTTTCTCTCACAAACTTATCTTTCAGGGAAGCTTGCACATTGGCTTGCTAAGATCCAGGAGCATGATTTACCTATCATGACTTCTAACACCATCAAGGGACATGACTTATCCATTCACTTAGCTCAGCATGCTGAAACTAATGAAGAAATTGATGAACAAGATAGTTCTCTATCAACACTGCTCTACATTGATAATCAAATCCTTCCTGTGTTTGAACATCCTTGGTATGAAAATTTGGTTTACTATTTGCAAAATCAAAGATGTCCAGATAACTTAGAAACTCATCAAAGAAGAAGGCTATGTCTTGAATCTGCTAGATACGTCATTATAGGATACTTCTTGTTTATAAGATTTGATGATGGTATGTTGCTTCGTTGTGTAAACAATGATGAAGCACAAAAACTATTGCAAGAAACTCATGGTTCTTCAAATTATGTTATTCATGTAGGAGATCATTTTTTTGCTAAAACCACTGCTTTTAAGACTATCAAAAAAGGATACTATTGGCTTTCAATATTTCATGATTCTTATGTCTTTTTGAGATCTTGTGACAAGTGCCAAAAATTTGCTGGGAAAGAATGCCTTTCAGCCATGCTTTTACAACCTGTCCTCCCGAGATTTCCTTTTTCAAAATGGGGTTTGGACTTTATTGGTTCTATTAATCCTTCATCTTCAACAGGACAAGTCTTTATCTTGATAGCCACATACTATTTTACAAAATGGGTTGAATTTGTCCCGCTTAAACATTTGCAGAATGACCAGGTGATTTCTTTCCTTGAAAATAATATTTTTTCCATATTTGGTCTTCCTTTGGAAATTATTATAGACAATGGTCCTGCTTTTATTTCTGCTAAGATGACCCAATTTTTAGCTAAGTTGGGGGTTAAACATTTTACCTCATCAACTTATTACCCCCAAGGAAATGGGCAGGCCAAGTCTACCAATAAGAATCTGGTAAGAATTATCAAAAGGATGATCGAAGATAAGCCTTGTCAATGGCACACTCTCCTCACTTACGTCCTTTGAGAAGACCGAACTACCACCAAGGTGAGCATTGGGTGCAGTCTTTTCCAGCTTGTTTATGGTCAAGAATCCATTATTCCTACTGAGATGGAACTTTCCTCCTTAAGTTTAATTCTACAGGTCCAAGAATTAAATTCTTCTGATGTTTCTTTTGGCTTTAGAGAAGAAAAGGACGTTTGCCTTGGGTAATATAAAAGAAGACAATAGTCTGTTAAAAAATATTTCAATAAGAGTATCAAAGATGTCAAATTTAAAGTCAATGAGAAGGTACTGTTGTGGGATTCAACTCATGTTGATAGAGGAAGGCATTCAAAGTTTCAAAAATTATGGCTGGGTCCTTTTAAAAATCACTTTTGTCCTGGGTGCAAATTCTTATATTCTAAAGGACTTACAAGAGCGATTTTTTTCCTACAGCACTAACGGTTCCCACTTAAAAAATTATGTGGAACCAACTTGAAGAGTTTAACGCTGTTTGGAATGTTTTTGTACATTAGTAGTTTTCATTTCTGCTTTTACAATAGTAGTTTTCATTTCTGCGTTTTCATTTTTTGTCATTTTATTTCTGCTTATTTCAATTTTGTTGTTTCATTTCTGCTATGACATTTCTTTCTTTTTATTCTTTTTGGCTTCATTTTTTGTCAAAATAAAATGTTGGATCAGTTTTTCCACAGGGACGCTTATGCAAAGTATTTTTAATAAATAGAAATCAAGATTACACAGCTGTCATCATACCTTGAAGGCATCATTGAAATTGTTATCTTCTTTCATTGTTGTTTTATAAGATAGTTGATTTTATCCCGCTTCTGCTTTCCTTTTCTTCATCCATTTCGAGATTCAAAAGAGCAAGTTCAGAAAAATTTTCTCATTGAAGTCAAGAACAATTTTTAGTTGAATGATTATGCTTACAGGGATAAGCCCCCTCATACTTAACACTTTCCATGAGTTATACCCAAATTCCTGGTCATTTTTCCATTAAATCCGCTCACTTCCCCCTGTTGCATAATCATTTTGATTTATATCTTCTTAACATGATGTTACTTGGTCTATGACACCAGACATTTTGAGTTCTCAATCTATTGGAAACAAATTTCCCTATGGAGTCGCTAGTTTGTTGACGATTAAAATCCGCTCGCAAAGTATTGCTAAAGCACTATTATTTAACTATGGTAATAATATAATACTAGTAGGTGGGACCCCCTTGTAGACTAGGGGTGCAAGGATAGACATATTATACGTGTTTTGTTGTTGTTTTTTATGCTACCTACACAGTCCTACATTTTGACGATGCAGTCTTGGTTTCATTTGACATGATAATAGGTGGATGATGCATTTTTGTGGAATGATTTTTGTGATACAAAATAGTTTTATAGTTATCAGGAGCATGTTATTTACAGTTTCTATGATTTAACCTTGTCACTAATCCTTATGATCGATTACCTACCCACATATATGCAAGATATATTTTAATGGTAGCATGGTCAAAACAAAGAAAAAAACCTATGAATAGATCCTAAAGTATAACAAAGGGAAATAAGTTATATGTTTGAGCTATGATAAAGGACTATATGAAAGTTCGAATGGAAATGTTAAGGGATATTAGTGTTAGTCATAACTATTATGCTATTGTTGGTTAGTGGAGTATGTGAATTTCATGATATTTCAATGGAGGATCTTATGGCATGTTTAATATGTATTATGATATGGAGTTATGGCAAGGGTTAATGTGTAAATTTTATTGGGTGGTGCACTATGCAATGGATATTGTCTCAGATTTCACAATGGTTTGGCATTCAATACACATTGGTCATATAGTTTAATTTTTGGTGAATGTGATGCTTATTAGGTTGTCTCGTACTTCGAATTGAATGGGCCAGGTGATGGAAGCGATGTGCATTTACTTCACGTTACTCCATACTTTCCCTATCGCTCGAAACCCTAGCATTGTTCCATTGTTGCATTTTTCTCTTTGTTGGTTGTGAGCTCTGAATTTTTAGGCTCTTGGAAGAAGGCTCGGCCAACTCGCCATTTAAGTGTATTTCCACAGGTATGATTCTTTTTCTATCCATCCATCATGTATTCTCTATTGTATGAACCAAATGATGGATCATTGATGCTTGGATTCTATGTGTTCTTGAGAATTTTGACTATGTAGATGTTTGTTATGGCTCCCTGTGATGACTGTAAATGTTTAGGATTTCCAGTAAAAAAATGGGTATTTTAAGTTGTGCATTGGTTGTTTGCTCGATCAGTTTACTATCATGATGGGTCTCTGTGGAATAATAAGTGAACGATGGTACAATATGGCTTTGCATTATTGATGGAGGGTTTTGTTCTGTGTATTACTATAAGTTAACTCGTTCCCTCACAGTCATGGTGGTAAGCCTTACCCAGTCGCAGAGGAATTTCCAACAATTGTTGTGTTCTTTCTTCAAAACCTGAGTCATGGTCATTGGCCTGTTCTTACTGTCTTTTCACCGAAGTATCCTATGATCTAGTCTTGGTTGGCCCTAACTTTAATACATGCATGTATGGTTGTGGATTGATACAAGTTGTATCTGTGCATTCTGTCAAAAGGACAAGTATGTCCTCACTGGTGTTGCTGTTAAATTGTGTCCTTGTATGGTTAAATTGTTGAATAAGAATGAAATTGGAACTTTCACACAATCGAAGGATATATTCCTATTTGTTATGGTTTCGCTCACTATGTTTTAACCAACGTGGTCTTGATTTCATATAGAAACACCTGTGTGTTCTTTGTTAAGCCTGATCAGGGTTCTACCAAGTTTAAAAATGAGGCATGTGTGTAGTTTGGTTATGTTCGCTTCATATATTATATTGGAATCATCAGTCAGATTACCAATGGTTTTAAAATAAATTTATACCCACAGAGATAAGGCTTGTGGTTTATGTTTTGGTTGACTGTTGTTTCATTTCAACATTTTGTGATTGATATGATGAAGATTGTGTATAATCGAGCATATTTTGAAGTCTGTTTGTGTTTGAAAAGAGACATGCGTATCTTTTAATTGATCTTGATTGTTGATTGGTAAACAATGGATGTTGATTACTATTGTGGTGCATTATGGATTATCAGGGATGGATGTCGAGCATAATGTTGTGTTTTTTTTATTATTATTTTTAAAAGAAAAAATAAAGAAAGAAGGGATCAACGTTTTATTAAACATGACTGTTGAATGGAAAGGTTTTTTTTTAGTTATGATTGCACATACTGTTATGAATTAAGGAATTCTGAGAAATTTAATTATTGGAACAACAAGCAGTTTGGTATATAATTAAGAAATAGTGAATGTTGGTGCTTTTTGGATTGATTTTAATACAAAGTTATGATTATTGATTATTTAATTTGTTTTATGAAAAGTATCCGTTAAATCCCTTGTCATTTTCTCACTTTTTCACTCATTACGAATCCCCTCACAATCTCAGATTCACTTTGCACGCTTTGTTCTTAAAATTAAATGGAAACTCTGTATTACATGAATTAAAAGATGACACGGAGATGGGTCACAGTTGATATGATTTTGTTATTGTAACACAGTTGATTGTTTAATGATTTGTTGATAAGTAATCATGTTCTTAGTCCCTTTCATTTTATCACCTTTCCTCTCAATACAACCCCCTCAGATATCCCATAACCCTTATTCACTCCCTACTCATTGACAAGTACTAAATGAATTTTATGGATTGGATTGCATGGGTCTGATGTGATTGTTGAGCTAAACTTTGTTTCATATTAAAGAGATATCACGTATGGTTTGTTTAGGATGAGCTTCTTCAGCAGAGGAAGACATGGCCGAAATAACGGGAAAGAGGGAATTGGAACAAAGGGCCTAGAAGGCCAAGATTCTCGATACATTTTGATGCACATAGATAAGAGTTAAACCATCTCTTCCAAGTTGGATTTTTCAATTGGATTGGACAAGGGGTAGTCTAATCTAGGTCAGAAAGGCCTCCCTTCCAACTCCAGCATATCCCTAGTATCCCCATCCCCCCTCATGTTTAATTGAAAATTGAATTCCCTGAGAATGATAGATGGAAGGAGATTATTCACCCAACATTCTCCCAACATTGTGGCTGGCCCAATTTGTCTCTACCTTCTCCTCCTCAACAGGTTAACCCAAATGTTCAAATTTCCCCTGCACACTCACCTGTACAGTCTTCCCACGCAAGAAAAAGACTCAAAACCGAAGCCCACCACACGCATGATAAAGGAAAAGTTGTTGTTTCCCCCTCCTCTCCCTCAAGTGATTTAGCCAATTCTGTTTCATCCCGCGTGCACTTGAGAGATGATTGTTCTCATGTTATCAGTGAGATCAATCCTAAAAGCTCCACACATCCTAAGGCTAATTCAGGAAGGACAAAGGGAAAATTGCCTCCCAAAGTGGAAAATATGGTTTTTGAGTATATTTTATTATTGATTATTGAGAACAATTAACTGCTGAAGTTTTTGGACAACACACTATTTTTGGATATTTTGGATATTATATGTTTGGATATGGTTTAAAATATCATTGATATTTAATTTTCAAATTATGAGAATGATGATGGGAGCCACAAGGAGGGATGTCTTTGATCGATTGATTAGTTATGTTTATTTTTGTTAAGAAACAAAAGGGAAGTCATAAGGGGTCCCACCTACTAGTTATTATTTATTAAAAGACCCTTATTATTATTATTATATTAATTCTTCCTCTAACTAAAAGTTAGTTGAGTTTTAGATAACTTAACTAAAAGAAGTAATTGAACTACCTCAACTAATTTAGGATGCATAAAAGAAAAACGAAGAGGAAGAACAAAGGGAGAATAGAAGGAGAAAGCATACAAAGGTTTTCTCTTGAGTTTTATTGAGATAGTTTAGTTTTCATTCATTCTTCAATTCATTAAAAGCCTAATTTGCTTTTATGACAGTAGGGTCCTATTGTAGACAACAAGATTCAAAGCTAAATTACATCATTCAGACACTTGTTTTCAGAGGTGTTGATATATCTTTGATAGTCTGTGTAGACTTGTCTATTTATGAATTATATTTCATGACTGATAAAGGATATTGTGCAGAGTCGAGTGGGAAACAATCTATGGCAAGCTAATCCATATTTTAAATTTTATTTTTTTACTTTATGTCAGATGTCCTTTTGTATGGTTTTCATCGGGGACATCTAAGTTTTACTTTGGTCCAAACTCCCTCAGGGATTTTTGTAAGGAGAACGATTATTTTGATTTCTTGGAATGAAATATGCAATTGTTATTCTGTCTCATCTGTGTTAATATGTGACTTGGTATTTTTTCTTTTGTCTCCACATTTACTTTTGCATCTATTATATTCAGAAAATTATATAAAAATGTTGAATTTTACAACAATCTTCTATTTTTAAAAAATCAGCCTAAGCCCTTGTAACTGAAACTTGTGGATTAGGAAACAAATTTTGAGGCTATAAACATAGGGTGATATTCTCGTCTATATTTCCTTAGCCAAGCAAGATATGAAAATTCTTGAGTAAGATTATTTCATATCTTTTCCTCAACAACGTTGAACCTAGTTCTCCTTGTATTGCCAAAGGACTTATAACTCCGACCCAGGTGATCGAGGCTATGACCTCGCTCAATTCTTCAAGCACTAACTTCATATCAAGGATCAACAATTGTTATTGAATTAGCATGGAGATCTACGATCAAGGACGATTGCAAAGTCCCAACTAGCACATTGTTTATATCCTTTCCCGAGTTTTGCAATAGAAATTGCTCACCTGTAGTGGAATCGATGCCAACCATTGATCTTGCCGAATCTACAGATCGACAGTCTAGGAGGATTGCAAAGGTTAAACCTACATGGATGTTATTTCCTCCCCCGATCTCCACAACTTATCTCCATCATAGATCTTACTTGTGTTGATCCGATGGTGAGGACTTAATCGAATGTTAATCTGATGGTTCCCCTCTGCAACTCCCATATCTGACAGTTGTTGTGTCTTTCTGTTGAATCCATCCTTTGATGGTAATGATCTATTCTTTTCTTAGATTGATGGCTCCTGTAGCTTCTTCCACCATGGATGCGTGATCTACCTTAACCTTAATGCTTATCCAAAAATTGTCTTTCTTGTGAAGGTTATCTTTGCACATGTGATCTTCTTCTAGAGTTGAATTTTGTTTTCGGACTCATGATGGATCCTCTTGTAAGGTACATAGGCCTTATTTACATCATTTGGTGCAGGTCCGTACTATTCAAGACCCCACATACTCCTTCCCTAAGACCCTTTTTGTTTTGAAAACAATTTTTGGGCACTCACCCTTTTTCTTTAGCCCCCAACTCATGTGACCACGGGATGTGACCGATTGTTGGATGCAAGGCACTTATCTTGTGCTTCAGGCCTCCATGAGTGGTTTGGTGATCTAAACTATTGCTCATTGCAAAAACTATGTAATCAACAAATGGTGACTGGTCTTCCTCTTGTTTCTTGCAGAGATGGTGTTTTTATTGGATGTGTTCTCGACGAACATCATTGGGACAATTTTGAAAAATGTGCCCCTTGACACACCTCGTCCCCTTTGCAGCTTGTTCATAGTGACTTTTTTGGTCCACTTTCTTCTCCTTCTTTTTCTGGGTGCAAGTATTTCTTTATGTTTCATTGATGACTTCTCCATACACACTTTGGTTTATTTCTTAAAACTTAAGAGTGAAGTGTTTGACAAGTTTTTTTCTTACAAGGACCTTGTAAAAAAACAAGCTGGACATCAACTTCAAATGTTAAGAACATATAATGCAGGTGAATATGTGAACAACAATTTTACAAGTTACTACAGTGCACAGGGAATCCAGATGAAACACAATGTTCCATATACACACACAACAAAATGGTGTTTCTAAGACAAATAATCACACATTAAAGAAATGGCTAATTGTATGATCCAATTGAAAGGATTGAGTATTAATTATTGCGTGGAAGCCATTAAATGTGAAAATTACATATTAAATCACACTCCCAAAATGGCTCTAAAAAATATAACACCAATAGAAGCATGGAATAAAATTATGCCAGATGTAAGCCACTTCAGTGTATTTGGTAGTGTAGCATGGGCTTGCATTCCTGATGGGAAAATGGAAGCTTTACAACCCTAAAAGTGAGAAGTGTATTTTTGTTGGATATTCTGAACATGTCAAAGCTTACGGACTTCTTAAAACTCATCCTTATGAAATTATTGTTAGAAGAGATGTTAAATTTGATAAAAATCTCTTGGCCTGTGAGCCTAATTTAGCATTTGTGCCTTATTCATCCTGCGATCCATATTCGACATTTGTGCCATATGTTTTTCCTATTTTGTGCCTATTTTGGTCTCTTCTTCTTCAGATGATGATAGTGAGGATGAAAATCCACCTCCACCTACTCCCCTTCCTTTATATGAGTCCATTGAACATGAACCTGCAACAACACCACAACTTCTCATATGGGTCCATTCAACTCAGAAGTAATCGATGATCTTTCCAATGATCCTTCAAATTAGTGTCAAACACGTTCACGGTTCTACTGAGGCTCTTCTCTTTTGGCTCAATTTTTAGAGACTCATGATGCAGATACATTTGTAGAATATTTAGGTCATCTAGTTTGGGATACAATAATGAATGAAAAGTATCTCTCTTTAATGGCGAATGGTAATTTGGATCTTGTACCTATTCTGAAAGGAAGAAAACTTGTTATATGTAAATGGGTGTGTAGAACTAAGTATGCATCATGTGGAAGTGTTGAAATACATAAGTGTTTTTTAATTGCCAAAGGGTTCTCTCAATTTGAAGTCATATAATATAATGAATCCTTTTCCCTTGTATCCAAAATGAATTCCATCCACCTTGTTCTATCCCTTGCTGCCTCACATAAATGGGAGTTCCATCAAATGGTTTTTAAATCCTCCTTCTTGCATGGGGATTCACAATAAGAAATCTACATGGAACAACCTCCTGTATATGTCTAGAATGACTCCATCCTTATTTGTATCCTTAAGGAATATCTTTATGGTCTTCAACAAGCTCCTCGCGCTTGGTATGCTAAAATAAAAAACTTCTTCTTGAAACTAGATTTTCTAGATTCCATTATGAGTCTAATGTCGATACCAAGAAAATAGGAAGCCATATCACAATACTTGTTCTTTATGTTGTTGACCTTATCCTCACTAGTCTTTTTCTTTAGATGTTCACAATTTGTCACTATTGTCAATTGTCTCTGTAGGAAATAATTGTGACTGGATTATGAGCTCAATTGTAGGGACATATTCATTGTTATCTATATGCATATGGGTATGCTAGCATATTTTCTTATTGATAAATATGAACTATTTATGTTTCCATAAGTAAAATTGTATGCCTACAGTTAATTTCTCTGTTATTGTTAGGATAGGGCTGCATTTGCATATTAGAATAGAATTGAATTTAGGTTTTAGTCTAATTTAAATTAAAAAGTCTCTCTTCAGAGAGAAACCCATTTAATTAGAAAAAATCGGGCCCACATGCTGATGGAGATTGCCATACCAAACAAGAGCATGTCTGATTGGGACCCGCCATTGGGAAATTCAACCTCATGTTGGCATGGGGAATTTTTCCCACGTCAATAGACCCATAATATTTGTGTGCTAATTTATTTTCCTTCTTTTATTTCTTGAGGTACATTTGTTTATATGTTTGTAGCCTAAGAATACCCAATCCCCCACTTCAAATAAAATAAAAATGAAAATAAAATAGGAATGAAATACTAAAAATGAAATATAAAAATAAAATAAATAAAACTATACAAACTTATATATACAAAATAAAATATGGATGTGGTTAGGGGAAAATGAGGATTGGTTCCAATTATGGGTCAAGGTTCCATTTTGGGTCACGTTTCCACACTTAGGTCAAGGTTCCACATCTAGGTCAGGGTTCCTCACCTAGAAATCAAAATTTTAAACAAATCTTATCATGAGAACGTCTAGATATTTAGATTTTCAGATGTCTGAGACTCACATAAAGTGTATTCCTTTGAAAAAATCCAAATCTCTAAATTCCATATTACATGGGTCAGGTAAACATGAAACAAAGGGTTTCACATAGGATAACATATAATAAATATGAACCTAGAGGATACATTATATGCCTTGTCAGATGACACATACATGCCACATCGGGTACCACATAAGGTAAGAAATACTTGTCCAACTCATGGTCATTGGACGAAGAAAATCGAATGGACAAGTGACAAGTCTTGATTGGATTTTGCAAAGGCATGGATCTGGAACCTGGGATTTGAATGAAGGTAATTTTTAAAAGAAAGGTCGAATTTAGATGTTCCATGGGATATAACACATAGGAAAACACACCATATGAAACGTAAACTTAAGCCTCATTCCGGAGGATCCAGATTCCATGTCATACAGGACCAACAATATGACACATGACATGCAAAATCGAGTTCCATGTCAGACTCACAAACAAAATAGGCCCTATGTCAGGGAGACAACTAGAAGACTCTGGTTGGGTATTAAAAAAGGTACTGCATTCTATATCCAGGATTTGAATGATTTGAGAGACTGTTAGGTACTAGATGTATTATCATAAGTAGTAAACATAAATATTGCAACAAATACCATTAGAGCAAAAACAATGTAGAGAACCACAACACCAAAATGAAACCTTTATTGATATAAAGCAATGTTCACTTGCCTCTTTAAGGGGGAAAGCTCCAGTAGAGAAATGCTCTATTAAAATAATTATCAAGACAACAATTTATCATGCCTCCTACTCTTATTTATACCAATTCAATCTTCTAAAGAACATTCCAGATGAATATCTTTCTAGAAGTGGAAGCTTCTATTAAATATTCTTACATTAGACTTGTTCACATTATTAAATAGGCCTTATTGACTAATGTCGACCTTTATTACATGAAAAATATATTATTCTACCTACATGAGGGGTTAGGGAGGTTAGGTCCCTAACATGCCTTCCCCCTTGAAGAACAACCTTGAACTCAAGGCCTGAGATGACGAAATTGTTGTAGAAAGGTGATTGACTCCTAGGTGACATCTTCTGGAGTTGTATCTTTGCAATGAACTAACACTTCCTTGATGGTTTGTTGGTAGAGATTATGCTCTCACTGGTCCAATAATGCTTATGGTTGAAACCAAATAGAACCTTATTCATCCAACTCGGGGAGACTGGTTTGAGTTTGGCACTTAGTTCCAATCACTTTCTTTAAGAATGAGACATGAAAAATGGGATGGAGCTTAGAATGACTGGGTAGAGATAATTGGTAGGCTATGGGCCCCACTCACTTGATAATTGTATAAGGACCATAAGTTTGGGAGCAAGTTTCTGATAATGTTCAACTTGGAGTGAAGTCTTATTATAATGTTGCAAACAAATAAACACCTGGTCCCCTTAAGCAAATTGACGTTCAGAATGACCCTGATATGCTTGTTTCTTCATGCAATTCTGAGCCATGACCAAATTTTCTTTTAGGGTACGAAGAATGGATGCTCGGAATATAATATTATTTTCAACCTCCTAACCCTTGGAGACACATAACATGTATGAGAGAATCGACGGTGGATGTTTCCTATAGATTTCTTCAAAAGGAGTAATGTGAGTTGCAGTATGGCAAGATGCATTATACCACCATTTAGCTAGGGGTAAATGCTGAGCCCACTTATTTTGTTTGCCAGATGTAAAACACCGCAAATATGTTTCCAAACACTTGTTGAAAAATTTAGTTTGGCCATCAGTCTGGGGATGATAGGAGGTGTTGAGATGCAATTGGGTTCCCTGGAGCCTGGTCAATTCTTACCAAAAATTACCGGTGAAAGTTGTATCGCGGTTAGAGACAATAGAATGAGGCATGCCATGAAGTTTGAATATATTATCCATACAAATTTAATTGACTGTGGATGTGGTGAACGGGTGTTGAAGAGAACATAGATGTGTGCATTTGGAAAAACGATCTACTACCACCATGATGACTGAGTTATTTCTTGATTTAGGTAGTCCAACAATGAAATCCATAGAAATATCCCTCCAAATAGTAGGGGGAATCAAAAGCGGTTGGAGTTTTCCTAGAGCTTTAATTGTTTCTTCCTTATTGCGTTGACAAGTATAACATTCATCCAAAAAGGTGAGAATGTCTTGTTTCGTACCATCCTAGAAAAAATAATGTTTCACCCATTCATAGGTTTTGATAAACTTCAAATACCTAGCTATGGGTGAAGCATGAATCTCAGAAAGCATTGTGGATTTAAGTTGCAACTATTTTCTTAAATACAAATGGATTTTCTAGCAAATCTCTTCATTATGCCAAGAGTACCATGGAGAATCTTGAGAATGGTGTTGCAATTGTTGGATCGGGCGATAAATGTTTGGGTCTTGAAGCCATTCCTAGTAAACAACTTGAAGCCAATATGGTACAATGAAGGAGAGGGAAAAGAGGGAACCGTCTTCTTCCTTATTTTTGAAAGAGCATCAACAACCATGTTTTCTTTTCCCTTCCTATAAATGATCTCATAATCATATCCAAATATATTGGTGTTGGCACAGGGCCAGACCTAGGGTTTAGCTCCAAGAGCGCACCAACAAGCCCTAACTACTGGCCCTTTCGGCAACACCTGCGAGGCAGATGCAGTCTCACCTGAAGTAGCTATAGGGGGGTTGCAAGAAATAGGTGTCTACAACCAGAGGAAATAGAAAGTGGATCCAATATAAGAACAACACAACATCTAAATATCAGTTATCAACTTAGATCTACTTCATGCATTTATATGTTAGATCTAACATACTAATGTATCAACAGAGAAACAGACATAAAGAACACAACATCAATCACACACAACACAAGATATACATGGTTCACCCTCTCCCTAGGGATACATCCATAAAACTATGCTTTATAATATATTAATATGAAAGCATACAGTTCTATCTGCACTCTTAGCTAGCAAATCTTCTCTCTCTCTCTCTTCTTATTTTTGTCTCCCCTCCCTGCGCACCCAGCTGTAGGGTTGATCTTCGCACCCAGCTAAAGATCTTACAATACGGTCTTCTCTCACTGCACAATGTTTCTCTCTCTTACAACAATAATCACTCATAACAACAACAAACTTGGAACTCTTAACTGAAACTTCTTCCCTCATCTAGGTTCTTATTTATACATTACAATGACTCACCGAAAGCCTTAGGATGAAAACTAAGTGTCAAAAACCTAGATACCAAAACCCTAGGTGTATAAAACCCTAGGTCAACTTGACCCACGTTTTGAGGGCTTCGCCAACCTATCTTTCCTTTTTTCTTGCGCAATGCTCCAAAGCATCCAACGGTGGCTTTTTTCGCTTGATGAGTTGTCCACAATCCACCTTCCTTGTTGTTTTGTCATCCTCGATATCCTCATCCAATGACTTGCTTTCTCTTACTTCACTTTGTCTGTTCTTCTCTTCTGCTCACTTCGACCCAGTATCAGTCACTGTGTCTTCCGCACAGTTCACATTCTGTCTTTTCTGCCTTAATCTTCACTTACTTCCATAACCAAGGGCCAACAAGCCCCTAACACTCACATGTGACTCATCCCAAGGCACTTCAGATCTGATCCTTCTGTTTTGTTTGGACTTCAGGCTGCATGGAGCAGCCTGTGCTTTCTTCTCTCTCCTCCCCCACTATGTGTAGACTGTCTTTTTTGTGTTTGGTACCCAGTTTCAACTACACCTGGTACCTGGACCCTTCCTCTTTTTCTCTTACTGATGTCTGCGAGGCAGCTGGTTGTCATGGTATAGTTTCAACCAACTCCTGTTCACCAAACCTTCCTTCCATTCTCCATTCAAGGTATTCAACTGTGCATCTCCTCCTTCTATGACATAGACAACCTCATATGGCCTCAGTCAATGTGTTATGAACTTCCCTCGATGCTTCATGAATTCGTTGTCATATACCAATACTAGGTATCCTTGTTTGAAGGCTTTCTTCTTGATATTCCTATCATGGTAGGCCTTTTCTCTTTCCTTCTGTACCTGCTGATGGAATCCTGAAATAAAATTGTCTTCTTCTAGTTCGACCAACTACGCAAGCCTCTCTTGAATAGCGCCAATGTCATCCATATCTCTAAAGGCCATGATTCTTAATCTTGGGATCAAATATTCCATCGGGACAAATGCTTCGAGACCATAAAACAACTTAAATGGGGTTTAGATTGTTATTTATCTAGGTGGATATCGGTGGCCACCCACCTTGTCCAACTGGCTCAAAATAGTTTTCTGGCAATTTTGACAATTTACTATTTTTAGCCGTTTTTAACTTCTGGGGCCATTTTGAGGGCCTAAATGAAGGTTTTCCGGGACCGATCTCCTCAATGATAGCCAAATACATTATTGAGCCTCCAAAATGAATCTCCTCGATGATACCTTTCCAATGAGTTATCACACACCTAAAACAGAGATTGTATGCAAAAGTTACGACCCCGGGAAGTTGATGTACTAACTTACCCAAACGAGGCCCACATGACTTTTGGAGCTTCATCTCCTAGGGTTAGGTTTTTTGGATGTCTAGGGTTTTTGGCATTCTTGTTTATTGTAGAAAGGCCTTCACAGCCTCATTGTAACCATGTTCTTGCGAATGAGCGCAACCATCTATTGGGCCCCAACAACTCCCCCTATATTTTTACAAAATTTAAAGTGCCCCTATTAGAATCTTGATAATTAAAATGAGCTACAGAATCAACCTTTTCAAATAGTTGCATACCTTGGCTTCCTTTGAGAAAAACTTAAGACATTCACTATAGTATGATATATTCATTACAAGATTATATGTCAAAAGTTAGAAACGAGCATAAAAATCTCAATTTAAACAAAAACGTTAATTTTTATCAAATGTTTACTTTCGTTTAAATTATGATTATGTGTTCTTTCTTTTGTTCATTAGCAAGTTTGACTATTTTGAATAATGGGTTCAATACTTCATCAAATTTTATCTTGGTTGGTTTCTCATTTTCATAAAATCATTTGGTGATATTAATTAATTAAATTCTTTTTTCATTTTGCATCTCATAATAATAATAAAAAAATAAAAAAGAATTATCTATGATTTGTTTGATTTTGTGAAAAATCAATATTAATATTTTTCTCTTCTCCATTAACTTGAAGCTTCTAGAATTAAGATCATATTTGAAAGGAAAATATAAACAATGTTTGTTTAGAACTTATAGTTAATTTATATTCATTTTTTATTTTTCTAGATTTTGTTTTATTCAGAATTTTTAGGTTATTAATTTAGGTTTCTTTTTGTTTCACAGGTTTCTATTATCAAATATTTGATACAGACCTGATCATGGCTTGATTTTATTATCCAAATATGTTCAATATGATTGATCCAAAAATAATTTTGGATTGCTACAAATAATTTTATGAGCAACAACAGATAAAATTTTGAAAGGTGTGAAGATCAGACAGACAATTTTGCAGAACGGATTGCAGCCAAATCGTGAAGAATTTGAAGAAACGGTTGAAAACCCAGAACAAAAATGGACCCATTTACCTTCCGCATAGATATTTTCCCAAACAAATGCACGATGTGAGATATATTTAGGTCTCGTTTAGAGGCAAATTTCAGGTGGCGGAAATTAATAGTGACGCCCAGACTATTCATTCATTTTATAAATATATGAGAAAGATCAGATCCAAGGGATCGAAGAATTGGAGAGGAGGATTTTAATCCTTTTTCTTTTGTATATTATTGCTTTTGTAAAAATTTTATTTCTTTTCAAATGGAGTAATGGATGGATGGAATTTTTGGGAGAATGGACGAATATTTTCAAAGAAGAATATAGAATTCCAGGTTGCTTAATGACTTTTGTCCTGTAAGTAAAATGGTTTTATTTTCATTATAATATCTTCATATTCTTTGAATAATTGATTATGCATTGATTTAAATAGCTTTAGTCTTTTTTATCAATACATGGTTAATTATTATCATTTATGTATTAATTTTTCCAATCTTTAAAGTGTATTATCCAAAACAATTCTTCCAGGACTACATAATGGACAAATGATTAAAAAAACTTAATAGAACAACATATATGCATTTTGGCTTTAGCCTTTTGTTTACAATATTGTTATTTATGTTTTTTTAATCCTGTTACATGTGCAGGTCTGATATCTTTAGATTAAATTTTCTATGATGTGTAGGAGGTTTATATTATAAATACCATCTATCATTTGCTTTATCAAAATACAAATGTTGTGATTATATCTTTGATTTAAATAATGAGATTTATCTTTGAGTTTTAAATTGAATGATAAAATGCATAGATTTCTTCCAGATTTATCTTGCTGTAATCATGTATAATTATGAGATCACAGGTTTATGTTTGTGTTTCCTTTTCTATCATTCAAACCTAAGCTGCCAATACATGTTCTGAATTTATTTAGAATAGTCATAAGGTTCATTGTAGATTTCTCTCTTGGACATGGTAGTTGGATGTTCACCACTCATGCAGATGCTTGGATACACCTCACTAATTCACTGACATGATAGCTTCTTTGTATTTTTCTGTCATTTACATATCATTGAAACTATAATGTATGGTTCAACTTTGACTATCCACATGTTCACGTTCCATTAACTTTTTTTGCAAGATTCTTTAAATTTATAAAAGAAAAACAATAAATATTTTTATGTGCTCTCTTTATCTGCTTCCTAGAAGCAATCATTTTTCACATCGCTTTTCATAAGTTTCAATTAAAACTTGCATCTTGTAAATCATGTAAATAAATAAGACTTGTATATCTTCTTCTTAAATACAACTACTATAGTTACATTTGAACATATGTACATATATATAGTGTGTTTAGTAATTAGATAGTTATATCTCTCTTTTATTCGTTTCTTTTAGAATTCTTAGATTGGCTAACGGAGCCATTAAACCCGTCAGAATGAGTTACACCAAACGGCTTGGGTTATTTAGACAACCCTGGACCGGACTCGTTCTTCCAGTTGACGAACGATCAATTTCACCCGTCAACACCATCACATCTCTTCTCAGATATAAGCCGCCACCATTCTAATGAGTCTTTCACTCTATATTTTTATAGTCTCTGTACATTTCTTTGATTAATAGAAGTCGTGTATTACTATATATCTGTGTTTAAGGTTGCATATCTGATACCTTTTTGTTATATTATTGAATATTTGTGATATTTCTGTGCATTTCTTTATTATATATCCGTTCTCATTTCATGCCGAAAATAATCCGGATCAGTGGTATCAGAGCAGGCTGCTCTTGATCATTTTTATCATTGCATGTCCCCGATGAGGTCCGAGTATAGCAAGTTGGGTCCCGATCTTGTCTCTCTTGGAGACAATCTCTCTCGCACACCCAAGAAACCCTCAATGGTGGAAGAAAAGAAAAACGACGGAGCAGACGATCCTATCAATCTGTTGCTTGAGCAAGCTCTCACGCGATAGAGGGACGAAATGATGGAGAATTTTTCTCACATCCTTCAATGCCTGCCGATAACAACAGGCACATCTTCATCAAGCAACCACTTTGGAGGCACCTTGCCTTTCAAGGTATAAGTTAATTTTGAGATTCTTGTATTTGAAGGACAGATAGATGCAGAAGCCCTAGAAAAATGGTTAACTCTGCTAGAAGGTTGTTTCTATGTTCACAATTTTTCTAACAAAGAAAAGATCACCTTCGCACTCCTTAAAGATATCCCTCGTGTCAAATATTGGTGGGAAACTTACTGGGAGAAAAGTTTCACAGAGGAGTCTAGAATATATGGGGCCGAGCCCACTTGGGATTTTTTTGTGGATACGGTAAAGGAACAGTATTACCCTGTTGGAAACTAAGAGGACTAGTACATGAGATGGACCACACTGCGGAAAGAGAGGGGCCAAGAAGTTTTAGAGTTCACCAATACATTCCATACCTTGCGCACGAAGCTGGGTATCAAAGACTCTGAATGACATTTTGTCCTGAAATACCATGGGGCTCTACATAGAGACATCCAAACTGAAATGGATTTTCTAGACATCTCATCACTCAGTGCTTCTTATCGATGTGCTGTTAAAATTGAGCATAAATTTAAAAACTAGAACAAATGGGATTTTGGGTCTGCAAATCCACAACATCCAAAGTATGAAAAAGACAACCCTAACAAACGGTCCCCTGAAAACCAGTCCAAGACAAAAGAAAAGAAGGGTCACGGGAAGACAAAGAAGGAAACCGAAAAATGGTGTGATTTCCACAAAATCCCCTGGCACAACACCGATGAATGTCGCTCAAAACAGTCATTGGTGTCCGAGATCAAAGACAAGGAGCCGAACCCTGATTCCGAATCTGATTCTAAAAATACTGGTAAAGGATAGATCATTGACACAGACCCCACTATTATTGTCAGGACCGCAACAATTCAACCAAAAGAACCAACAGATCTCGAAGAGGGGGAGTGCCTTTTTCATTCACAAATGTGGGTGAAGGGGACCCCGCTGCATTTTATTGTTGATAGAAGAAGCAAGAAGAACCTCATCTCAGCAGAGGTTGTCAAATAGTTGGGATTGTCGACAACACCACACTCACAGCCATACAACATCGAGTGGCTTTGCCAAGGATGAGATCTCCGTGTCAGCCAGGAATGTTGATTTTCATACGGCATCCAGCCCTTCAAGGACGAGGTATTATGTGATGTTTCCCCACTGGATGTCTGTGATGTTCTCTTGGGCCAACCATATATGTGGAAGAGCCATGTTGTTTATGAGTCTCAACCCCGTAGTGTCATTGTTACTTTGGGCTGTCATCTCTACAGAATACTAGAGGTAGTTTTGACTACTGTTCCACCTAAAAAGTGCCGCAAGGTAGTATCTCATATTGCAAAATTTATCTTCTTCACAATCTATTCAAAAGAGAATAGAAGGACACTGCAACCACTACAGCCTCACCCCAAGCACCTTCTATCCAACAAAAGCAGGTTGACAAGGCTGCAGAAAATCGTAAATATTCCTTCTACACACCGTCCTCTCATGTATCTCGACTTGTTGAACAGCCTCAGCCTCAATAGGTTCATGACAAACTTCCACAAACTGAGCAACGTGACATCTCCAGCAAGACAAGCAGGTCACCAAGATGAAGATTCAACAAATGCTTTTCCCTCTCCCCTGGGAACTCAACACAATGGAGACCATTGCTTCCTAATGAGGGAGGATTGATCCAAGTGGATATCAGTGGCCACCCACCTTGTCTGACTGGCTCAAAACAATTTTCTTTCAAATTTGGCAATTTACTATTTTTAGCAGTTTTTTACTTCTGGGGCCATTTTGAGGGCCTAAATGAAGGTTTTTCAGGATCGATATCTTCAATGATAGATGAAGGCATGATTAATCCCCCAAAATGAATATCCTCGATGATACCTTTCCAATAGGCTATCACATGCCTAAAACGGAAATTGTATGCAAAAGTTACGACCCCAGGAAGTTGATGTACTAACTTACCCAAATGGGGCCCACATGGCTTTTGAAGCTTCATCTCCTAGGGTTAGGTTTTTTGGATGTCTAGGGTTTTTGGCATTCTTTTTTATTGTAAAAATGCATTCAGAGCCTCATTGTAACCATCTTCTTGCGAATGAGCACATCCTTCACATCTCTTCTCAGAGATAAGCCGCCACCATTCTACCGAGTCTTTCACTCTGTATTTTTACGGTCTCTGTACATTTCTTTCATTAATAGAAATCGTGTATTACTATGTATCCGTGTTTATGATTGCATATCTGATACATTTCTATTATATTATTTAATATCTGTGATATCTCTGTGCATTTATTTATTATATCTATGTTCTCATTTTGTGCCGAAAATAATCTAGATCAGTGGTATCAGAGTAGGTTGCTCTTGATCATTTTTTTTAGTGCATCTCCCTGACGAGGTCCAAGTATAGCAAGTTGGGTCTTGAGCTTGTCTCTCTTGGATTCAATTTCTCTCACACACCCAAGAAACCCTCAATGGTGGAAGAAAATAAAAATGATGTTGTAGACGATCCTATCAATCTATTGCTTGAGCAAGCTCTCATCCAATAGAGGGATGAAATGATGAAGAATTTTTCCCACATCCTTCAACACCTGCTGGTAGCAACAGGCGAATCTTCATCAAGAGACCACTTTGGAGGTACCTTGCCTTTCAAGGTACAAGTTGTTTTTTACATTCCTGTATTTGAAGGACAGATAGATGCAGAAGCCCTAGAAAAATGGTTAACTCTGCTATAAGGTTATTTCTTTGCTCACAATTTTTTCGACAAAGAAAAGATCACCTTCACACTCCTTAAATCTATCCCTCATGTCAAACATTGGTGGGAAACTTATTGGGAGAGAAATTCCACAGAGGATTTTGGAATATATGGGGCCGAGCCCACTTGGGATTTTTCTGTGGATGCGGTAAAGGAACAGTATTACCCTGTTGGCAACTATGAGGACCAATACATGAGATGGACCACACTACAACAAGAGAGGGGCCAAGAAGTTTCAGAGTTCACCAATACATTCCATACCTTGCACACCAAGCTGGGTATCAAAGACTCTGAATGACATTTGGTCTTGAAATATCGTGGAGCTCTACACAGATACATCCAAACTGAAATAGATTTTCTCGACATCTCATCACTTGGTGCTACTTATCGATATGTTCTTAAAATCAAGCATAAATTTAAGCACTATAACAAACAGGATTTTGGGTCTGCAAATCCACAACAACCAAAGTATGACAAAGACAACCCTAATAAACAGTCCCCCGAAAACTAGTCCAAGACACGGGAAAAGAAGGGTCACGGGAAGACAAAGAAGGACACCAGAAAATGGTGTGATTTCCACAAAATCCCCTGGCACAACACCGATGAATGTCACTCAAAACAATCATTGGTGGTCGAGATCAAACACAAGGAGCCGAACCCTGATTCAGAATCTGATTCTGAAAATACTGGTAAAGGATAGATCATTGACAAAGACCCCACTGCTATTGTCGTGACTGCAACAATTCAGCCAGAAGAACCAACATATCCCAAATAGGGGGAGCACCTTTTTCATTCACAAATGTGGGTGAAGGGGACCCCGCTGCATTTTATTGTTGATAACGGAAGCCAAAAGAACCTCATCTCAGCAGAGGTCATCAAACAATTGGGATTGTCGAAAAAACCACACCCGCAACCATACAACATCGGGTGGCTTCGCCAAGGATGCAATATCCATGTCAGCCAGCAATTTTGATTGTCATATGGCATCCAACCCTTCAAGGACGAGGTATTATGTGATATTGCCCCACTGGATGTCTGTGATGTTCTCTTGGGCCAGCCATATATGTTGGAGCGCCATGTTGTTTATGAGTCTCGACCCCGTAGTGTCATTGTTACTTTGGGGGGTCATCTCTACATAATACCAGAGTTATTTTTGACTACTGTTCCACCTAAAAAGTGTCGCAAGGTAGTATCTCATACTGCAAAATTTAGCTTCTTCACAATCTATTCAAAAGAAGAACAGAAGGACACTACAACCACTACAGCCTCGCCCCAAGCACCTTTTATCCAACAAAAGTAGGTTGACAAGGCTGCAGAAAAGCATAAAGATTCCTTCTACACACCGTCCTCTCATGTATCTTGACTTTTTGAATAGCTTCAGCCTCGATATGTTCGTGACAGACTTCCACAAACTGAGCAACGCGACATCTCCAGCAAGACAAGCAGCTCACCAAGATGCAGATTCAATAAACACTTTTACCTCTCCCCTGAGAAATCAACGCAATGGATACCATTTCTTCCTAAGGAGGGAGGATTGATCCAGGTGGATATCGGTGGCCACCCACCTTGTTCGACTGGCTCAAAACAATTTTCTGGCAATTTTGGCAACTTACTATTTTTAGCAGTTTTTAACTTATGGGGCCATTTTAAGGGCCTAAATGAAGGTTTTTTAGGATTGAGCTCCTCAATGATATCCAAAGGCATTATTGATCCCCCAAAATGAGTCTCCTTGATGATACCTTTCCAATGGTCTATCACACACCTAAAACGGAGATCGTATGCAAAAGTTACGACCCTGGGAAGTTGATGTACTAACTTACCCAAACGGGGCCCACATGAATTTTGGCGTTTCATCTCCTAGGGTTAGGTTTTTTTGGATGTCTAGGGTTTTTGGAATTCTTTTTTATTGTAAAAAGGCCTTCAGAGCCTCATTTTAACCATCTTCTTGGGAATGAGTGCAGCCGTCACATCTCTTCTCAGAGATAAGCTTCCACCATTCTAGCGAGTCTTTCACTCTGTATTTTTACAGTCTCTGTACATTTCTTTGATTAATAGAAATCATGTATTACTGTATAGATGTGTTTATGGTTGCATCTCTGATACATTTCTGTTATATTATTGAATATCTGTGATATCTCTATGCATTTCTTTATTATATCTCCATTCTCATTTCATGCCGAAAATAATCTGGATCAATTATCTTCTTGCAAGTGGTTCTATAGGCCCATAGCAATGCCGGTACTCTTAAATTCCAGTCATCCCTGTTCACACTACAGATCTTCATCAACGTTGACTCCAAGATCTTATTGAATGCTTCAACTATCCCATTCACTTGTGGATGGTAGGGTGTGATCTTATGATGATGGAGTGCAAATTCCTCGGTCAAGGATTCAATGGTCTTATTAATAAAATGTGTGCCTTGATCGCTCATAAGGATCTTTGAGCATCCAAACCTGGTTACGATGTCATTAAATATGAAGCGTGCAACTATAGTTGCACTACAATCTCTAACTTCTCTTGCTTCGGCCTATCTGGTCAAGTACTTTGTCGCAGTGATTATTTACCTTGCTCCTATGCATTTTCCTAGTGGGTTTATAGGTCCCACGAAATCAATGGCCCATTTCTCAAATACTTGTAAGGTTGGTTGTGGTGATAGTGGCATTTCATATCTTTTGTATGGTTTCCCAATTATTTGGCATACATCATATGCTCTGTAGTAGTCCTTAGCATCTCTATGTAAAGTAGGCCACCAGAGGCTAGCTCTAAGAACCTTCTGCACAGTTGCTTTTCCTGTGTAGTGTCCCCCTGTGATGCCTTCATGAGATTTTGCTAAAATTAGTGGTTGTTCTGCTTCCTTGAAACATCTCCTCAAGATCTCATCAAGTCCCATCTTATAAAGTTGTCCAACTATAAGTGAAAAGTTTGCAGCGTGCACAACTAGTTGTTTCTTCTGGGTGATTGTATATTCACTAGGTGCCATTCTTGTTGACAGGAATTGGACTATCTTGGTGAAGTGATCATCAATATTTATAATGGCAAACAAATGTGCATCCGATAGTTTATCCTCCAAACTAGTAGGTTCTTCTCCATGTTACAACCTCGACAAGTGGTCAGGGCCTTTGTTCATTCTCCCTGGCTTAACCACAATTTCAAAATCATATTCCTGAAATAGCAAAAGCCATATGCATATTCTTCCCCCCAACACTGGATTTTTGACTAGGTATTTTAGTACGGAGTGATCAGTAAACATTTTAAAGTGTCCTCCCAACAAGTAGTGGTGAAACTTCTGTAGCGCATACACCATGGCTAACCCTTCTCTCTCAGTGGTGATGTAATTAATCTCAGCTTTTGATAGCTTCCTGCTAGCAAAGGCTAACGAGTGGTCAATGTCTCTAGCTCTTGGTTGTGCTAATACAAATCCTAATGCAATATAAGATGCATCGACATGCACATGAAATTCCTTGCTCCAATATAGGAAAACCAAAATAGGCACAATAACCATTTTCTGTTTCAGTGTGTTGAAGCTCTACTGGCATTCTTCTGTCCATTGAAATTGACAGTCTTTCTTCAAAATATTCTCCATGGGTGTTGTGACCTGTGCATAGCCTTTAATGAACTTCCTGTAGTATCCAGTATGTCCCAACACAGTGCGCAGCTGTTTGACTAAAGTAGGAGGGGGCATATAAACTATAATGGAAATCTTATATGGATCTACTAGCAATCCCTGCTTACACACAATATGGCCTAGAAACACTCCAAAGGGTGAAAATAAGATGCACTTATTTAGGTTCAAGGAAATATGACACTACCTTCACTTATCCAACATTAGCCTTAAACATTCAATATGATTTTGCAATAAGCTAAAAATAGTCCAATCATAAAAGTAGGCTTCCAAAAATTTATGTAAAAACTCCTTAAATGCTTTGACCACCACCCTGGAAAATATGGCTAGTGCATTCTTCAATCCAAATGACATCATTATATACTGGTAGGATCCCCATTCTGTTGCAAATGTGGTCTTATGGCAATCTTCCTTGGCAATCCGGATCTGATGGTATCCTGAAAATCAATCTGTAAAGAATATACCTCATGGCCTCCTACATTATCCATCACTTCGTTAGTAAATGGTGTAGGGAATGGGTCATGTAAACATGCATCATTCATCTTACTGAGATCTACATAGATCCTAATCTCTTTGGTCTTCTTATCCTGCAACACCATAGGGATAATCCACTCCAACTCTTCAATAGGTTCTATGATTCCTGCTTCTAACATTCTATCTAGCTCAATTTTGACTTTCTCCTTATATTTGGGAATCAATCTGTAGGGTCTTTGTTTGACTAGTCTTGCATTTGGTTTCAAGGGGATCTTCATCTCCCCCATGGGCCCTTTAATGCCCTTCATATTAGTGAACTTGGTTGGAAACAAGTCCTGATATTCATGCAGTAATTTTGTGATCTTGTCAATAGTGGCAGCATCCCAATAATCTCCAATGTTTGCAAGCTTCGGTGTTTGCTCTGTTCCAATATTGACTTTCTTGATTTTAATTAGCAGTCCAATGAAAGGTATCTCAACTCCTGGTCCTTCTATGTCTCTCTATCCTTCTCTTTCGATGATGTTCACCTTCCTAGGATCATCTTCTTCGTCAGCATTGATATTGTAACAACCTTGCAATTTCTGAAGGGGCACAGTCCATTCTTCCTCTTCTTGTTCCAAGGGGAGGCTAGGGGCCTCCTCAAATAATTTTTGTCTTACAATCTGTAATGCTTGATCCACTGTAGGATATTGGCTTTCAAATAAAAAGGTAGTTACAAAGTTCTGAGTCATACCTTCCCAATCTGCAGTGATGAGGCGTAGTTCTGCTTGAAGATACCAATTGATAGGGGTTGTGTCCAGTGTGTTAATTAATTTTTTCACCCACTGCTCTTGAGGAATGATGCTCCAGGATTCTTCGCAACTTCGCATATGGTCCTTCAGACAACTTCGACATGTGTAGCTAACTTCGCAGCCTTCTACTTTCTTTGAAAACCTCGTTGTCATCAAAGTGAGACATTGTACCCAGTCTGTAATGTTGTTTTTTTTCATTCCCCACCATCTTGCTGGAGTTTCTTTCAAGGCCTCATCCATTGCTAACAATCTTTATTGCATTGGTACAATTTCTTCAAAGTCCAACAAGAACGCTTCTAACTAATTTAGACCATCGAAGGTGAGCAAGTTAATTATTGTTGTGCCGATCCAATGAACTTCTCTGGTTAATATAGCACATCTCCTTGTAGATACTTCATACATTTTGTTTTGGTCATTCTCCAGTGCTTCTTTTGAATCTAATGAACATGCGTTGTCACTTCGCCAGCTCATGTTCCCATCTGTTGTAAGATAATGTAATCCTGTTGTCTAGTTGTCAATTTGTATATGTTTTCTAGTTCATATACACGGTATTCTTCTTTGATAGGCTCGGTATACTTGCAAACTTCATCAAGATCCAGAGGTTCAATGAACCTAAGGCCATCTCCTTCAAATGTCAATCTTTTTTTCTTTAAATCAACCACAGTGGAATTGTTGAAATCCCAATGAATTCCTAACAGCGCAGGGTAAGGATAGCTATCATCAACTATCTCAATCACCTCAAAGTTTGCAAACATCCTTACTCCGTCGATGTCTACAGGGACATGTTCCAATCTCCCAAAGGGGATTACAGCTTGTTGATTAGCCGTCCTAAGCTTGATAGGGGAATAGATCAACTTAGGTTTTCCCATCAGTGCCCAGTTCTGCTTCGTTATGACATTGAAGTCCGACCCTAAGTTGAGGACCACATAGTCTATATCATACTCTCCAAATTGAGAATTCAGGTGTAGTTCGTCATTTTTCCTTCTCTTTTTAGAGACTTGGTGTAATTCTCTATTCAACAAGGGATTTACCCTTCCGATCTCATATTTTCTGATCAAGTTTTGTATCTCTTGTACAATGCTTTCATCCTGAATCAAATTAATGCAAGTATGTAAGAATTCCATGATCTTTCTTACCTCTTTTCCTTCACCCGACGGAGCAGACTGGTCGAATGCCAGAGGCATTCCACATTCTCTTACTTCTAGTCGTGTCTTTGATGAAGAACGTTGGTGTCTCTCGAATTATTTTCTTTCCTCCTCAAATATTTGTTTTTATTTCTTTGCATCAAACACTTGTGTCTTCTCTACAGCTTTTCTAACTCCTAATTCTTTTGTATTCTTTCTTTGGGTCACTTTGTCTTCTCCTATAACAACACCTTCTCTAGTGATAAAAGTGACTCTAGGGTCCTCTCCGCGAGGTTTGACATATATCAGTTGCACTTGTGGGTTCACACCCCGTCTTTCCTGAATCTTAGCCAGTAGTGTTGAACATTCCTTAATAACATGTTTGAATGAGTTGTAGTAACTGCACATGGTACAAGGGTTTTGACAGTCCCTTGCCAAATGTCCTGGTTGTGTGCAGTTATAACAAATGATTTGGCCTCTACCTCGACTTGTACCTCGTCCTCTTCCTCTGAATCCATCGCGAGGGTTGAATTTTCCTCTTCCTGGGGAATTATACTGCGTAGTGTTTCCTTCTTGTTGTACTTCACCTTGAATTTTGTGCATATCCCTTGACCTTTCATGCATGAAATCATAGGCCCTAAAATCCCTATCATCATGCCCTACCAACTTACAGAACGTGCAATACAAATTTTTGGGTGTTTGGACATATTTTTTCATGTAATAGCATTAACCAGGGCGATGTCTATTTCTACATACCTTTCACCATGGTAAGGTAACCTGCTTTAAAGGACTCAGGGCTCCAGATGCCAAATACTCATGAAATACGAGAAAGTTCTCCTTGTCATAGCCTTCTGATTTGCATCTAATGCACCAAATATATTCTCTTTTATATTTTCCCTTGTCTTTCTTCATATCTTCGACTTGCAGAGATAAACTAGTTAGCTGACTCAAGGTTTGACTCATACCTGAGTTGGATTTTGCCATAGGAGTTGATTCTAGTTTCATGGCGATCTCCAACGCCTCAACCTACGAAGCAATCTTTTGTTGCATCAGAGGGACTCCGATGTGTTGTAAGAGGGAAGAAATGAACCATTCCTTGTTCTTCTCATCTGGGATCTGAAAACTCAAATGGCCTGTTAAGGTCTTAAACCTCTGATCAAACTCCCAAATAGGTTCAACTACTTTTTGCTTGATTTCTTTCAGTTCTGTAATGCATTGTGACTCCAAATTGGGTTTCTTGAATTTTTCAATCAACGCAGTCTTGATCTTATTCAGCGGTTTTGGTTGGACAACTTCTTGGACAAACTTCATGTACCATCTCAGCACGTGGACTCTTAGGGTAGTACTAAATTGATCTCTTTTAATAGCTTTGTCGGTGAAGTTCTTAACACTCCACACAGCTTCACATAGGAGCCAGTGCTGATCAGGATCTTCAGATCCATCTCCTCTTAAGGTGGGTAACTTCATCTTTTCTTCCATATATGTTCCTAAGTTTCCTGACTGAGTATGTGGTGGACTACTAGTGATAGTTCTCTGAGTGCCCTGGTGACTCTGATTACTCTGATTACTTTGATTTCTTAATGTTGCTAAAACAACAGGAGGAATAATAGTACTTACTTCAATGCTTTGTGCGGTTCCCAAAGTCTTTGATTCTTCTCGGAGAGGTTCTTCGGTTTTTTTCTCTTGTTCCAATGGACCCCGAATGTTCCTCATTCAGTAGCTCTTCTTCCTCTTCTCCACTATAAAACCCTTCTTCTTGTAGAAGAGGTTCGTGATCTTTCTCAAACAATTTCTCCAAAGGATCTTCTCTGAAGGTCCTCCCACTACGCGTATATCCAACCTCTATGTCATTGTCACTGTCTAAACTCTTGAACATTAGATTTTCAATCTGATCCACTACTGTATCTTCGAGATTTTCTTCTCATGCAATAGAATCTTGATCTTCAACTTCAAAAAATGTAAAAACTTTCCTCTAGGTCCCTTGAAGAATTATCTCTCTGCTTGGCTATACAATTCTACTCTGTCAACAACAAACTCAGTGATATATCTGCCAATGATACTATAGAACCAGTGGTCTACCACTCTTGACACAACATTATCAACTCTCTTGACCTTCTTGATCAGTGCCAATGTCCAAACCACAGGTGGTCTAGATCTGATCTCAAACTGGGTATCTTCTAACCTAGCTAGCCACTCATATAAATCCTGATGAATTCCTCCAAAGAAAATCTCGTGTATATCGGTAAATATATACTTTCCCAAACATTCCTCGATGCTAATATTAGGTTTCTTGTTCTGGGCTTCTGCTAAGTCC
This sequence comes from Picea engelmannii, assembly GCA_009831015.1. NCBI lineage: Eukaryota > Viridiplantae > Streptophyta > Pinopsida > Pinales > Pinaceae > Picea > Picea engelmannii. The sequence continues at coordinate 344,340 of ML776959.1, read as the reverse complement.
TTTTCTTGGTGTTCTATCCACTTCTGAATCTCTGTCTTCGATGGAAACCACCTTGACATTCCCTCAAGAAGATTCCTTTCCCGACAACGGAACCATTTGTTGGAACAAGGGTAGACCCAGGGTTCAACTCCAAGAGCGCACCAACAATCCCTAACTACTAGCCCTTTTGGAAACATCTGTGAGCCAGATGCAGTCTCACTCGAAGTATCTATAAGGGGGTTGTAGGACACAGGTGTCTACAACTAGAGGAAATATAAAGTGGATCCAATACAAGAACAACACAACATCTAAATATTAGTTATCACCTTAGATCTACTTCATGCATTTATCTGTCAGATCTAACATACTAATGTATCAATAAAGAAACATATGTAAAGAACAGAACATCAATCAAACACAACAAAAGATATACGTGGTTCACCCTCTCCCTAGGGATACGTCCAGAGAAATGTGCTTTATAATATATTAATATGAAAGCATACAGCTCTATCTCCGCTCTTAGCTAGCGGATCTTCTCTCTCTCTCTCTCTTCTTCTTTCTGTCTCCCCTCCCTACATACCCAACTGCAGGGTTGATCTTCGCACCCTGCTGAAGATCTTACAACACATTCTTCTCTCACTACTCAATGCTTCTCTCTCTTACAACAATAATCAATCATAACAACAACAAACTTGGACCTCTTAACTGAACCTTCCTCCCTCATCTAGGTTCTTATTTTACATTACAATGATTCACCGACAACCTTAGGCCAAAACCTAAGTGTCAAAACCCTAGATACCAAAATCATAGGTGTCTAAAACCCTAGGTCAACTTGACCCGCCTTTTCATGGCTTCTCCAGCCTGTCCTTCCTTCTTTCTTGCGTGGTGCTCCAAAGCATCCAACGACGGATTTTTCCACTTGTTGAGTTGTCCATGATCCACCTTCCTTGTTGGTATGTCATTGTCGATCTCCTCATCCAACGGCTTGCTTTCTCTTACTTCGCTCCATATTTTCTACTCTTCTTCTCACTTCGACCCAGTATCAGTCACTGTGTCTTCCACGTTGTTCGCATTCCATCTTTTCTTCCTTAATCTTCTCTTACTTCCATAACCAAGGGCCAACACTTGGCCACCCATTTTTTTTTCTCTAGGGATGAAATTAGTTGTTCCAGAAAATACTTGAGTCTCTAATGGTCAATTTTAATTTGGAAGTGCCACCCTGATAGATAAGGATGCCAGAGATCCATTGTATGCATATTAGCCAACATTTCCTTTTAATATATTGATTGGCCCAAATGTCTCTCCAAATTTGTTTACCAAGTGAAATACAAAGCCCTTCCATATTGCATGAAGATGGCCCCAATTTATTTCCTTGAAGAATCACATTCTAGAATAAAAGTCTCAGTGAAGTCGAGAAGTTCCAAGACATGAGTCATTCACATAGCCTCTTTCAAGGAATGGAAGGAATGATTAGCAGTTAGATTCCAAGTGAAATAATTCATTTTAATGAGATCAGTGAGAGGTGTTGCAATTTTTCAATAATTTTGAACAAACTTGGGATAATAACCCGTTAAAAAAAAAAACGCTAGCTCTTAAGATTTTTAGGGCAATACCAATCTTTCATAGTTTAAATTTTCTTAGGATCCATCTATACACCATCCTTATTGACAATATGATCCAGGTAATCTACTTTCAAGGCTTCAACAACACATTTAAACTATTTGAGGAAACATTTTTGTTAAGATAGTAGATAAAGAACTTGATCCACATGGGTGATATGGGATTTCCAAGTTTTACTATAGATGAGAATATAATCAAAGAAAACTAAGACAAAATGATAGAGGAAAGGACGAAATACATGATTCATGAGACTTTGGAAAGTGTAGGGATCATTACATAGGCCAACGGGCATTACCAAGAACTCGTAGTGACCCTCATGGGTTCTAAATGCAGTCTTGGGAATGTCTTCTTCTTTCATACATATCTGGTAGTAGCCAGAATGGAGATCAAGTTTAGTAAAGTATTGAGCACTGCTCAATTCATATAACAGGTCATCAATGACAAGAATGGGAATTTTTCATTTAATGGTGAGTATGTCGAGGGAACGAAAGAATGGACATATGCACCAAGTGCCTTATTTATTGAGTACCATGACCACAGGAGAATAATAGGTGTTGGTACTAGGACGGATAACACCCTCTTTGAGAAATTCTTGAACAATTTTCTCTATTTCATTCTTCTGGGAAAAGGGATGATGATAAGGGAGAACATTGGGAGCAAGGATTCCTAGGACTATAAGAATGGAATGATCATGAACACTACGGGAAGGGGGAAGTCCATGGGGAGTGGTAAAAATGGCTTGGTGTTGGGAGAGGATAGATTGGAGGTTAGGATGCACACATGGTGTCTCAACTCCTTGAATGGAATGGAGTTGGTAAATAATTCCCAAATGACCTTTTTTGACGATATTTTCAAGTCAATGGGAATCGATGATCTTAGGGGAGCCTGTTGTGATTCCATGGAAATTATACTATTGTCCCTCTTGTTGGAATTTCATGGTTAATTCCTTAAAACACATGAGGATGGGGCCTAGAGTGCCTAACCATTCAACATTGAGCACAATGTCACAACCACCCATGTGTAAATTTTTTGAACTTGCACAAAATATATCTAGCTAAACAATAATACACACATTTGCAGAGAGAATTTGAGAAAGAAGAAGAAGGAGAGAAAGAATGAAAGAATTCTCATTAACCGTTGTGAATAATGAATAATTTATACATGATATACTATGCATAACTCAATGAGTGCACACTAGAGGAGAAACAATGCACCATAGTGGTGGTCTAGAGTGATCTGGACACACAACAACAGTTATAGGAGTGAACTTCCACCTAGTCTAGTCTCTCAGGCAGTTACGAGAGTGAACTGCCACCTAGTTGAGTTAACTAGTCAACTAGTGTTCAGTTAATTGAATGAACAAAGAGTAGTGAGGAGTTAACTCAGGAAATAAATGTTACTGCACCAGTATGGTGATGATCCCAAGGAAAGTGTGCATTAGTTGGTGATGATCCCAATGTTTCATGGTGACAAAACCAATGCAGCATCTAAACTCAAATCAACTAGACAAACTGAAGTGTCAACTGGAAGAGAATATTCTCCAGGTGGAATATTCTCCCCTAAAATATAGGAGACTAGATAATGACTAATTATGACTAATATAAAAGGAAAAACCTTAGGAAAAATAAATACTATGTGTGTGTGAAGTAACTCCAACACCCCCCTGAACATCACTATGGTGAAAATAAAGAATGGGTCTCATTAACGAGTCCATTTTAGGTACCCAAATACAAAATATACACTGAAATAAAGTGAGGAAAGATGGAAAACCTCATAGGAAAAAACCCCCCTCAAGGTAAAATGTATGTAAAAATAAGAACTACAGTTGCGAGGAAACTGTGTCCTTCATTCCAAGACGACTTCGCAGAGAATGAAACTTCTTCTCAGTGAAGGTCTTGGTGAAGATATCTATCGTCTGTTCTATTGAAGGACAGAACTGTGAATCGATGATCCCCTCATGTACTGAGTCCCATATCTAGTGCATTTGGATCTCGATGTGCTTCGTCCACTGCCTCTGAACTGGATCTCTGTAGAACTTCAGAGTGCTCTCATTATCACACTAGATGACAATCGATCGATGAAAATGAATGCCCAACTCAGTGAGAAAATGTTGTATCCACATAGCCTGAATGGTTATGTTAACTACCCCTCTGTACTCTACCTCAGCTGAAGATAGAGAAATGGAATATTTCTTCTTGATCGACCAACAGATAGGTCCAGAACCGAGACTAACTAAGTAACCATATGTGGACTTTCGATTAGTGCTATCACTAGCCCAGTCAGAATCAGTAAAATCAATGAGATCTAATGTAGAGTATGTTTCATAATGAATCCCAAAGGTGATGGTTCTATGTACGTATCAAAGTATACACTTTGCAACCTTCCAATGTAGATCATGTGGCTCCTACATGAACCTGGAAACTGTGCCAGCTTCATAGGAGAGGAATGGTCTGGAGTGTGTGAGATACAACAATATCACCACTAGTTGTATGTACAATGTTCTATCAACCAATGGAGTGTCCCCGCCATCCTCAAGTTTGACTCCTGATAGGAAAGGAGTCAGAGAAGACTTGTAGTCTATCATGTGAAATATCTCAAGGAGATCTCGTGGATACTTGGCCTGATGCATCCTGATTGGTCTCGAGACCAAGGAAGAGGTGTAGCACACCCATGTCCGTCGTCAAAATCCTATCATGTAGAATCTTCTTGACTGCAACAATCGCTGAAGTCAAGAAACCGATGATCAATAAATCATCAACGTACATAACTAAAAGTAGAAGTGAATCAACCATCCTAAGTAGGTAGACATTCAGGTATGATTTATAATGTCCAAAGTTCTGTGACAACATGTAGGAGTCCATATTGGAATACCATGCCCTCATAGCCTAACTGAGGCCATAAAGGGACTTATTTAGTCGACAGACCAAACATGAGTCATGCATAAATCCCTAGGGTTGCTCCATGTAGATATCCTCAGAGAGATCGTTGTGAAGAAATGCATTCTTCATGTCCATATGATGGAATTCCCATCCTTCGGCTGTCACAATGGAAAGTGCCAATCGTATGGAATCCATCTTCGCTACTGGAGCGAAGGTCTCATCATAGTCAATACAATGAACTTGATGAAAGCCTTTGGCAACAAGCCTAGCTTTGTATCTGCTAATCTATCCATCTGCTGCACTCTTGGTCCTATAGACCCATCTGCATCTGACAAGTTTCCTCCCATAAGGAAGGGGAACCAGATCCTAAGTCTGGTTCTCGAGGAGGGAGTTGCACTCCTCATGCATGGTGTATTCCCTAAAGGGATTTCCAACAGCCTCGCCATAAGACTGTGGATCTGAATACTGAACCAAGAAAAGTTGTCTGGAGGGCAATGGTTCAGTGGTAGTGAGTGCAACAGGAGGATTCTCAAAATTAGATCTCATCCTCCTAGTATCGTCTAGATCACCAATGAGATCCCCTGCATCCTGAAGAGTAGTCTGTACCCACTTGGGCATCTGCTCTTTCTTTGCAACTGCATTTGGATGCTCTGAATCTGCATCCCACTGTACTAACTCTGAATCTGAATCATTTGAGTCCTCTAAATCATAACGCTCATCTGAATAAGAGTCAACATGTGCATGCTCATCATCTTGAACAGGTGGAAGAATGAAGGTGTCTGCATGTGGCTGTTGAGGTGCATGCGATACACTTTCCTCGAATTGGACACTTTGCTCAATGATGATCTAGTCTGAGGAAAGATCAATAAGCCTATATCCCTTCACATTGTCATGGTATCCAACAAAAATGCACTCATTTCTCTATGGATCAAGTGCCTTCCTCTTTTCAGAGGGAATCTGAGCCCATGCACGTGAACCGAAAATGCAAAAATGGGTCACTTCCGGTTTGAGGCTACTCCAAGCCTCATAGGGGGTATTATCCTTGACAGATCTATGGGGAGAACTATTTTGGATGTATGTTGCACAATTAAGTGCTTCAGCCCATAGTCTCTGTGGTAGATACTTTGCATGCAACATGCAAGATGCCATCTCCTTTAGATATCTCTTTTTCCACCCAGTAACTTCATTTTGTTGCAAAGTATAGGGAACTATGTGCTGCAACTAAATCCCTGCCTTGTGGAAAATATTATGGATCTCATGATTTACATATTCTCCCCTGTTATCATTTTGGACGACTTTGATCTTCTTTCCGAACTGTGTCTCAACCAGGGCTTTGAAGTCTTTGAGGTGTTGAAAGACCTCAGCTGTTTTCCTAAGAAAGTAGATCCATGTAAAACATGAGAAATCATCAACAAAAATGAGAACAAACCTTGCTTTGTTGACGGATGGATGCAGAAAAGGACCCATAAGGTCACCGTGGATCAGATCTAAAGGTGTGGAAGCTCGTTGACACTTTCCTTTGTCAAATTTCTCTTGAGGTTGTTTTCCAAGAACACATCCCTCACATACTCCCTTGGAGAAATGGATGTTTGGTAAACCATCAACCAATATTTGCTTGCTAAGTTGTTGCATGTATCTGAAATTAAAATGTCCAAACCTTTTGTTCCATATCCTACTACTTTCATCAACATGAGAAAGCAGTAAAGCATAATCTGGTTCAATGAATTCAGAAAAAGTATACAATCTAGACTGATGATTTCCCTCACCGGTAGCAACCCTAGAGTTGGTTTGCAAGTCGTAGATGTCCACAAAATTTGGTGTGAATATGAATTTATTTCTGGTGCTGGAATTCGTCATCTGATACACGGAGAGAAGGTTGACAGAAAGTTTGGGAACATGCAACACATTCTCAAAGCTTTCGTTGGTGAGTTCAATCCTTCCTTTGTCGGTGACTTCGATAGAAGAGTTGTCCCCCATAAGAATAAGAGGAACTTTGCATACATCCAAAGAAGAATATACTGCTTCTGATGCATCCATGTCATGTGATTCTCCTGAGTCAACAATCCAATCATCGGGAGAGGAGTTGATGGAAATCAATGCATAGCTAGAATTTCCTTTCTTGGAATTCAGATATTCTGGATTCTTCTTCTTGGTACCCTCGGGGATGCAATTTCCAAGGTTGTTTTTCTGAAGTATTTGAGACATTAGATCTATTTTCTTTTGCATGTATGCATATTTTGAATGGAATCCTTTGTGACAGTATGTGCATTTCTCCCCTTTTCTTCCCTTTTCCCCTTTGGATCCAGAGGCATCAGTGAAGGGTTTTGTGTACCCTTTCCTTCTTCAGATGTGCATGAGCTTTCTGTTTATCTTTATCTTTATATTTTTTATATTTGTGGCTACAATCATGCACAATGAGTTCATGTGCCCTTGGGCCTTTGATTGTGCCCATGTTAATGAGCTTGGTTTGCTCTTATGTCAGGGATTCGATAAAGTCCTCAAGAGAAGGCATATTCCAGTTGGTTCCAGAGGTGAATTTGAAAGAATGGAATGTGGATATGAATACAGATAATTCAGTACCAAGCTTGGAGAGAATGGTGAGAACCATTCGTTTCTCCTCCTTCGATTTATCAACCCCGCAAGCTTTGAGTTGCGACAGTAAATCCTTGAATTTTGTAATTAAATCTTGGAGATTGTCGAATCTTTTTGGATCCAATGTGAGCAACTCCACCTCCAATATGTGTCCCCTCATCTCATCCTTTTTTCCAAATATCCCTTCCAAGGTGGTCCAGGCTTCATTGGGAGTCTTACAGGAAGATACATGAAAAAGGAGATCGATAGAAATAAGACTGCAATTTGTTCTGAGTGCCTCATCCATGCGATTTAAATACTTGGATTTTTCTATGGCTGATGTCAGTTTTGTATCTGTATTCAAGGTTAACCTATAAAATCCTCTAGTTCGGATATGTATGGATATTTTCTCCTTCCATGAAAAATAGTTGTAAGGTGTAAGAATGAATTCCTTTTGGAAATCCATCTTTACGTTGTCTTCAATCTTTTGTACCTGCAAAAACATTTGGTGTAGATTTTTCTTAGTAGTCCATCGGCTCTGATACCATGTAAATGTGTTGAGCCTGCATAGAATATATCTAGCTAAACAATAATACACACATTTTTAGAGAGAACTTGAGAAAGAAGAAGGAGAGAAAGAATGAAAGAGTTATCATTAACCGTTGTGAATAATGAATAATTTACACATGATATACTCTGTATAACTCAATGAATGTGCACTGGAGGAGAACCAATGCGACATAGTGGTGGTATAGAGTGATTTGGACACACACCGGTAGTTACGAGAGTGAACTAACACCTAGTCTAGTCTCTCAGGAAGTTATGGGAGTGAACTGCCACCTAGTTTACTTAACTAGTCAACTAGTCTTCAGTTAACTGACTAAACAGAGTGTAGTGAGGAGTTAACTCAGGAAATCAAAGGTAATGTGTCAGTCTGGGGATGATCCCAAGGCAAGTGTGCATTATCTAGTGATGATCCCAATGTTGCATGGTGACAAAACCAATGCAACATCTAAACTCAACTCAACTAGTTAAATTAAAGTGTCAACTAAAAGAGAATATTCTCCAGGTGGAATATTCTCCCCTAAAATATAGGAGACTAGATAATGACTAATAATGACTAATTATGACTAATAAACAAGGAAAAATCTTAGGAAAAATAAATCCTAGGTGTGTGTGAAGTAAATCCAACACCATGTTGATAGAAAACATATGAGATTTCAAGTGGTACTAACCAATTTGTAGGTGGACATTTTCAAAACACCCACCAAATTTCATGGAACCACCATTGGAAATCATGATTTGAAATTTTTTGACAACATGGATATAGCAATTGATTTCCTGGGAAATACGACAATGAATAAAATTATGGGTTCTACCATTGTTAACAAGGATGATGACTTTATTATGCTTAATGTAGCCAATTAGCTTGAAGGTTTGGGGAAAATAGAAGCCATTGAGGGCATGCAGCGAAATCAACGGTTCAAATTATGGTGGAACAAGGAGAGGAGTAGGATCATCTATTGGGGGTAGATCTTCCAGAGGGGAATATTCAACCTCCTCATCAAAGACATCATTAGAAATGGCCATAAATATATTTTGTTCCCTACACTTGTTCCTGGGAAAATATTTGTCATCAAAATTACAACAAAGATCCTTGAGTTGACGTTAAATCATTTCTACTCGAATTAATTTATGGATCTTGAGAGGGGTGGAATGAGGGGAAGGATTGGTAGGTAAAGGGTGGGGAAGAAAAGAGGGTTTTTGGTTATGGTAAAAGACAACTTGTTGTGCTTCTTTGGTGCGTTTAGTAGCTTCCAACCAAGTTTGGGGACGATCCATGAGGACCTAGGCTTGGATCTCATCCTTTAGGCCACTGATAAAATATTCCATGAGAAGACATATGCCATACCCTCCTTTCTGAAATCCAAGTGCTCAAAGGTGGTTATAAAGTATTCCATTGTGCCAAATTGTTTCAACTTGGTTAAATGACCTAAATAATGGGTGTTAGTGTCAAAGAATTCATAAATCTCTGAAACAAACTAGGTCTAAGAAACATACCCATGGAATGCATTTTTATGCCATTGCCACCATTGCCAATGTTCAAGATTCTGATAGAGAATATCATAACAAAGTTTTTCCAACTCACCAGTAATGCCATGCAAAGACAAATAATTTTCCGTTTGGGTGACCCAACCCATGGGATCAGAGACATCAAATTTATTGACCTCAACTCGGGGAATACATGGGTCACGATGAAGGGAGTTGGAATGAAAGGCCATAGTTTGGTAGGTATAAAAACCATCTACTTGAGATGTTTTTTCAGTGAGGGGGGGCGGGGGGGTCATGGGATTAGTTCAACAATTTGTTGATAGTGGCATTGACGGTGTCAATTTTTGCTTCTAATCTTTCAAATTGCCTACCAACTTTGGAAACTTGGGTCTCGACTTAGTCCTCAAAATGATCAAAATTGGCCTTGTTTTGTTTGATTTCGGTCTATAGTTATTGGGTGTGAGTGGTGGAAATTTGGATAGCTATCTAGGGTGTCTGGGAAGGGGAGTAGGTCCACTAAAGAAAGTCACATAAGAGAAATATATTATTGTGATTAGGATGACAAGGGAAATCCTATGGGATATGTGTCAAATAAGGGTGCCAAGAAGGGTGGGTGGACCCATAGAAAAAAGGGTTATAATTGATAGATACCATGGTGATCAAGGTGAAACGAGGAATCTAATGGGATAGGTCCCAAATAAGGGTGTCAGGAAGGGGGTTGGGTCCATGAAAAAAAATGGTTAAAAATGACAGGTACCATGATGATCGGGGAGAAAAGAGGAATCAAATGGGATTGTTCCTAAATAAGGGTGTCGACGGGACCACTATACTTATTTTTTTTTTACTTCTGCAGAGTTATACTCCTTCCTGAAGAAGACTGTAGTGACGAATTTCCCAAATTGTTAATAAGAAAAAATGTGTAGAATTTTCACAACAGAATAGAGGAGGTAGGGTTGCGCAACAATAGATATCTTATTTTCCTTTTCTAGTTCTGTTCCTTTCTTAAGGGTTAGGGTTTTCATGGTTCCCACAGACAAGGTTTTTCCCTATGTTATAGCTCTCTGATATATTTGTGGGGTCAAAAAGTAGTACTTGGCCCAATATCTCAAGACACCAACTAAGTAGGCTTGATTGTAACCTTAGTCATACTACCTAATTACCTAGGCACTAGAGAGTATCTTCATGAGTGTTTTTATCGACATCACAATAGCAGTCAAGCAGTCGATTGACTGATCTAGAGCTTGTTTCATGAGACCTAGGGGACTCTTGATTTACCTGACAGTACGTGGGAGTGATGTTCATGTACATATTATATATTATGCATTACTAATTGAAGGGGTAACAATAGGGGTTATATAGGTTTCCAACAAGGTGAAAGGTTTGTTTTGAGAAACACCATGAAACCATCTATATTTCCTACATGTAGTCTTCCCTAGCCATAGTTTTACCCACTATGCGATAAATCTTTGTTCTTTAAAGATGTCGATGATACATGTATCTACCTTGATAAAAAAATTCCCATAGTTTCCGCAGAAGAAATCTCTATGATACCACTTGCTAGGTATCAGATGTATTATAATAAGTGGAAAATATAAATATTGCAGCAAATGAGCAGAACAACAAAATGTAGAGAACCACAACACAAAAATAATACCTTTATTGATAGAAAGAAATGTTCACTTGCCTCTTCAAGGAGAAAACCTTCAACAAAGAAACTCTTTATTACAATAATTCTCAAGAAAATTCTATCTCATGCTTCCTACTCTTATTTATAGTAATTCTATCTTCTAAATAACATTCTAGAGGAAGATACTTCTAGAAGCGAAAGCTTCTATTAATTCTTCTTACATTAGACTTGTTCACAGTATTAAATAGGTCTTATTAACTATTGTTAACCTTTATTACATGGAAAATATAGTATTCTAACTATGAGAGGGGTTAGGGAGGTTACGTCCCTAACATAGAAAAAGTTAAAGAAAGATCCAGATGAGAAAAAAGTTAGGGTTTTGAATAATAATTATAAATACTTGAGGCTTAAGACAAGTTCAACATGTAGGGATTCAAATATTGTTGTGGGCATAGGAAATTTGAGAAAATAATATCCATATTTTTCAAACACTTGGAGGCTCTTCTCTTGCGTTTCTTGTACTCTATGACCAAATGTACACGATCATTCTTCCTTGACTGTCCACAAGATTTGTCTCTTGTTTAGGGAAGATTCTCAACAACATAAGTAAATTTCATAGGAAGGAATTACTCTTGACCCTATCATTGCAACCATAAGAAGAATTGACTTTGTTATACAAAGAAGAAGATATTTTCTAATAGGTTATAAAATCTACATTCTTTCCCCTTGCCATTTTACTAACAAATTTATGAAAAAGAGTTGGGATTGTTCAAAAAATGAAAAGGAGGATTTTCTTAGAAGAAGTCATCTATGATCTTGGAATTTTATAAACAATCTACTACTGTAAAAAAATGTCATGAAAGATTAGTAGAAAGGTTTTATAATGAACCAAATGCTTAAGATATTAGAATAAACCAGAAGTACACACCATGTACACCAATTTGACCGTGGAGCACAACTCCAATATAGATAAGATATATAAGTTACATAATAAATCAGAGAATACGAGAACCTCCTCCAAATAAACAAATACATTCATACATCACAATTAACATGTGCACAATAATGAATACATGTTCTCTATATATACCTATTCACACACTACACATGAGGTCCCTTTACTATTAGGCTGACCCTATTACATATATATTTACACATTAAATGTACATTTAGCACCATATATTCCCCCCATGGGGTGATATCATATATAATTATCCCCATATATGCTCCCCTTGGGTCATAACATAGTACCCCTCTTTAAAAAGCTTTCTCCTCAAATATTTTCAATTAAAGGCTTCACATGTGATGAAACCAAGTAATATGATTTTCTTATGCCCCTTCTTTCTTAATTCCATTGATGATGATCCATCCATCCAAAATCAATTCTTTTCGGTCTTAATCCTTGGTGGCTAGTTGTTGCATAATTTTATTTCCTTTGATTCCATGTATTGTTGTTGTAACTTATCTAATTTGCAGTTGTTGTTGGTATCTAATAATATCTTATGGAAAAGTTTTTTTGTGATCCCTTGTTCCATGAATATTGAAAAGTATTCCATCTTCTTCCTTAATAATGATGATATCAACAATTTTCCTTCACTCTGTATATGCATTTTATCTATCTTCTTTTTAGAGACAATGACATCCTCTATCCTCTTTTCTTGGTCTTTGATTACTCTAGCCTTGGAGATAATACCATCATATTTGGCATGTACATCCTCTAGATGAAGTTCAACTTCTTCAAGTATATTCTAATGACCTTCTTGAATATTGTCTTATTTTTCTTTTTGAAGCTACAATGTCACCCCGTTTATCATGTTCTAACGTCCTTCTTCCATTCTGGATTGCATTTTTTATTTTACCTCATCAATATTTAGGGATTCTTCCACCTTATTTTAAATTTCCTCTTAAATTATTTTGGCATATTCTTCATCCAAGATCCTCATTTCTTATTTATTTTGATAATTCTTCTTTTCTTCTTTCAATCTCTTAACATCATCCAATAGTTTGTTTACTATGGTTTCTTAATCTACATATCTCTTCATATTTGTTTTTCAAATCTCCCATTGACTCATCTTTTTCCCACTTTCCTTTTCTACTCTTCTCCTATTTTAATTTTTGAACTTCCTTATTGAGTGCTTCATTAAGGTCTCATAGCTTAGATATCTCATCACCATTCTTCTTGACATATTCCTTTGCTTCTTTTAAATCAACTTGAATTCTATACACTGCCTCCATTTTGTATACTTATCGATTTATTTGAGAAGATTTTTAAAAAAAATTCCCATGTGGGGGAGAGTTTAGTACTTTTATCAAGGCTATCCAACCACTTGAAAGCTTCACCAGTCAAGAAAATTTATTTCATAAAATGTTTAAAATCAGTTTTATTTATCATCTTCAACCATTCCATAGGATTGATTTCATCTTTTCCCTAGAGAAAAAAAAAATTATATTCAAAATCTATGAATATGAATATATCTATATTTGACTTCAAGCACTACTTCTTCCATATCCTTTCATATACCTATAGTATGTTACATAAAAATCATCTAATAAACTCTATCCTATCCATATATAGAACTATTACAATCTCAATAAAGAGGCTTAAACCAAAATATTCCAAAAAGATCTGCATACAAACTCTGCGATCAACATATGGTATTAGAGGCATAATTCCATGGATTCTTTCTCCTCTCCTTCTATGAATTCATAGGTACCAAAGGCACCAACTGGAAATGAAAGTTCTTATTTTGAGAGCTCGTCTTCTTTCTCGTTCAGTTCCTAAAGAATGTGGTTGAAGGAGAGCCACTCAAAAGATTGAAAATACAATTTAATGTCTCTCATCAGAGGAGTTAATCTAACATCCTATGCATAATTTTTCTGGTGTGCCCAATCGATAACCAACTTAGAATATCCCATTAGATATATCTTCTTTACATCCTTCTTGATAACAGTTTCCAACATGGTCCATAATACAATGAACTATGCATCAAGTAATACAGGGTCCAACAGGGTCCACTCCAACTCCGCATATGGGGGGGTTTCCTTGGCATGCTCCATCAAGTAAATCCCAAGGAACCTAGAAATCTAGTTTAGTCATTACTGGGTTCTTGGGATTTATTGTTTTAAGCTCCACTTTAAAATTCTTTGCCAAATTTAAGGTAATTCCTGCTATAATTTTGGGGGGGTGGTATCCTTATCCTTGAAGAGGATTGAATTGTGGTCCTAACACATATTTGAAACCAATATAATCAACAGTACTTTATATTGACTTATTGATTTATCTGACGTCCAATCTTTGAAGCGGTCTTCAATGATGGCTTTATTCCAAGCCACCTTAGGCTTTAGCTTGTTCTAGATAATATTCTTCACTTGTACTGTGTAAGAGAAATCAATAAAAATGTGAGAAATACATTCCTCTTGATATTTACACAAAGAAAACCTATTGGGGCCACACCAACCACATTTCATACCATTATCCCAAGTGAGGATTTTGTTTTTTAGAGCCAACCAAAGAGTAATTTTAAATTTTAATGGGGAATTTATTTTCCATAGAAGGATCCACCACCAGTTTTTGGTGCTCATGTACATGGATTCACAGTTAGTAGAATATCCCAACTTGGCTGTGAAATTTCTAAAAATGTGGTTCTTAGACCAACATAGGAAGTGGGGGGTTTCTTCATCAAGTGATATGAATTTAGTGATAAGGAGGCTGATATAGAGATTCCATTCTTCAACCTCATTCCTTTTGATCCCAAAAGCCTTCGCTAAATTCCATCCTACAAGGATGGGGTTCGCGATACTTTAGATCATTTAGGGTGTATATTTTTTGTGTCTTCAGTTCCTGGATGAGAGAATCAGAGCATCGAAAGTTATTTCTAGCCCTGAGCCAAGGATTTTCACCAAGGTAGACCTACCTCTCATTACCAATTTTCCACATGGTCCAATATCCTACTAGAGGGACCACAATCACTAAAGAATTCCATACTATACATCCTTTAGTATATTTACTTAACAGATGAAACCAGTCTGCAATGGACATATTTGGGAGGTATTTAAGGTGAATAACCCACACCCAAAGAGAGTCTCCTTGGGTTAGTCTCCATAGGCTACAAATTGATAGTTCTTGAGCGAAGGAATATATGTTTTTTAATCCCCAACCACATAGTTACTTTAGAGACACTATTGCTGACCATTTTTCTAGATGGATCCCACTTTCTTTGCGATGAGAACACCACATGTACTAGAATATGATTTTATGAATCTTGATTAGAATTCCCTTAGGAATCACCACTATGGAGCATGAATAAGATGGGATATTTTGGAGGACAACTTTGAGTAGCATGTTGATTAAGGTTTGTTGTCATTGATGTCAAGCCTTGAATAAATCCCCATAGCACAAAGGTTTGGGTAATGGACCAAAGGTTGTTTCATGTATAATGGTATGAGTTTTAATATATTTGAAGGTAATTGTTGGATCACGTTGTCATTGATGCCAATGGTTTGATTGATTAAAGTCATTGATTGATGTCAAGTGATTGATTGATGTCAAAGGATTGATTGATTGATGATTGATGCAATATAATATGTATTGTCCTTGATGAGAATGCATAGATGAATATGGATCAATGAGTTGTCATTGATATGATGAAGATGGATCAATGAATTCTCATTGATACATGATGAAGATGAATCGATGTGGTTTCATTGGTATATGATGAATTGTTGGACAAATATATAGATGACTCACTATTCTCTTATCATGATTGATAAGGTGCACAAATGTATGAAATCCAAAGTGGTCCCCTTATGGTGAAAGCCCTCATGGAAAGACGCTTTGTGGATTGAGTTATCCTAGAAGAAGGGTTGGAGGAACCATGCTCTCATTATTGTCTTATCATGATTGATAAGGTTCACAAATGGATGAACTCCAAAGTGGTCCCCTTATGGTGAAAGCCCTCATGGGAAGACGCTTTGCGAATTGAGTTATCCTAGAAGAATGGTTGGAGGACCCATGCTTGTATGTGGAATAACAAGATGAAGATTAAGGAAATTGTTGGTGAAACTATCCTATATGGATAGTGATTGTCGTGCCATTTTCAGTGGTATGTGGAATGTCACATAACTTCTCATGGTTTGAAAGTTATGGCCTTACAAAGATGAAGGACCCCACATGAAGGCTTGAAGCCCCCAAGGTCAAAGAATTCAAAGTGACATAAAAGAAGAAATAATTATTTAAATGATAAA
>ML776959.1:294772-308619 GCA_009831015.1 Picea engelmannii | reverse complement strand
TGAGAACAAAAGATGGACAAGGCTGCTTCTGCTTCTGCTTGTTTTTTCTTAATCTGCAGGGTATCCATTTGTGAGGCAAAAGAGATTAACATTTCAGTTTTAAAATCTTCAAGTAAATTACCTATCTCGGCTCTTGTTGCTCCTCTGCTGGCTGATTTTTGGACTCTAGAGAATGTGGTGTCCATGCTGTTTAATCTGTTTCTTGAAGCTCCCCTTGAACATATTTTGCATAAATTGACAATTTCATCGTATGATTCCTTGGATATGTCCCCTTTCCCAAGCATATTCAGCATGTCCAGAGAGTCATCCCTTACCCCTTTTAATAAAATAGTTTTGAGAATATCCTTACTTACATTGGGATGACTGGATCTTTGTAGATTGTATTGTAGCCTTTCTACAAAGTCCTCCAGATTCTCGTCTTCTTTCTGCATTATCTTGAATAGCTCCTCCCTCTTTTCTCTCGTTCGGTAGTAGTCCTGGTACTTGTTCAGAAATTTCTGTTTCATTTGGTCCCATGTTGTGATTACATGGCCTCCAAGACTCATAAACCATCTTAGTGCATTCTCTTTTAGTGTTGCTGGAAATAACTTCAGTTTTTGAGCATTAGAAACGTAATCATAACTTCTACATAATATATCAAACTCGAACAGAAATTCATCAGGATCCTCTGAAGATAAACCATGAAAGTTAGGCAATGCTGAGAGTGGAATGTTTTTCATGGGGGTTGCTCCTCTAGGGAGATCACCAATAAGAAATCCTAATGTAGAGAAAGAATTTTCATCTTTTACCTCTCCTTCTGCCTGTTCTTCGTGATGCAATTCTTCGTTGTACTCATCCATGTTTTCCTCTTTCTGCTCCCCTGCTGCACTTGCTCTGTCCTCAATGTCTCCTACTAGCTTCTGGACTGTCTCCGGACTCCAAACTTCTTTCCTTGTTC
This sequence comes from Picea engelmannii, assembly GCA_009831015.1. Classification (NCBI taxonomy): domain Eukaryota; kingdom Viridiplantae; phylum Streptophyta; class Pinopsida; order Pinales; family Pinaceae; genus Picea; species Picea engelmannii. The sequence continues at coordinate 307,682 of ML776959.1, read as the reverse complement.
CAAAAATTGCTCGAAATGAAGGCTGGGAGTTCTGTTTTTGAAGGTTTGGTAATTGAGCAGCAGATTCAGACTTTGATAAAATCTCGTCAATGTAAGTCTTTCTTCCTCCTTTTCCTTTTCCCTTGCCACCTATAGGGTTAGTTTCCTTGGGGTTTTTCATGCATTCTTTTTATCTAAAGAAAAGAAATCACAAGTGCTTTTGAAATCTATAGCTATCTTCCCCGACAACGGCGCCAAAATGTTGGTCACTATAATTGCTTAATTAATTCAAACAATCAAGTGATACATAAATTATCAACCCAGGGAAGTATTTTTGTTTCAAAGATAACCACGCACTATATATGCTCAATTCCAAAAGAAACTTAGAGTTGTAGTAAAGAAACTTATACTAATCACACTTGCTTGAATAAACTGAAGTTCTGAATTAAATCACAGGAGAGCAACTTCCCTATTGCAGATCTTAAAGATTAATCTAAGAATCCTGGATTACATTAGAATAACACTTGGAATAGGAAAGAACAACTATTCTGCGACCAGAGAACAGGACCCTTACTCTCAAACAGAGACTTCAGTACTGACACTCTTTCATGAAAACAGTAATGCAGAAAACGTTAACTCTATCTAGCAGAGAACAAGGCCATCTAGTTCCTTCCTTTCTAAGCAGGAACCTTAAGCCCTAATTCTGTTTGGCACACTTGTGAAATTGAGGGTTACAAAGAACAAGATGTTCTCATTCCTTCCTTTCTGAGAAGGAACCCTTAACCCAATCCCTGGCTAGCACACTTGCATAAGTAAATGAAATCTACAGAGGACAGGATGTTCTGATTCCTTCCTGTCTGAGCAGGAACCCTTAACCCAATCTCTGGCTAGCACACTTGCAGAATTAAATTAAATATATAGAGGACAGGATGTTCTGATTCCTTCCTGTCTGAGCAGGAACCCTTAACCCAATCTCTGGCTAGCACACTTGCAGAATTAAATGAAATCTACAGAGGACAGGATGTTCTGATTCCTTCCTGTCTGAGCACGAACCCTTAACCCAATCTCTGGCTAGCACACTTGCAGAATTAAATGAAATATACAGAGGACAGGATGTTCTGATTCCTTCCTGTCTAAGTAGGAACCCTTAACCCAATCTCTGGCTAGCACAATTGCAGAAGTAAATGAAATCTACAGAGGACAGGATGTTCTGATTCCTTCCTGTCTGAGCAGGAACCCTTAACCCAGTCTCTGGCTAGCACAATTGCAGAAGTAAATGAAATCTACAGAGGACAGGATGTTATGATTCCTTCCTGTCTGAGCAGGAACCCTTAACCCAGTCTCTGGCTAGCCTCATAAAATCATCACACAAGATTGCTAAAAGAATTACGAATTTCATTCAATAAACCAAGATAGAGTCAGTAGTGTTTCAGCAAAGCGAAATTCATTAAAAGCAGTGTTTCAGCAAACAAAAGTTAATCGAAGCATAAACATAAATTGTACTAACACACTTCTAAACTAATGGGTAAATCTTGTGAAGAAGGTGGGCCCTCCCTTCTCACAAGTTTCCCCTGAAACGAGAAAGCTAGAGAAGGATACTCAAAGCAGTCTTTTATTCATCTGTCAAAAATATCATATTACAGTCTGAAAATGAAATACGTCCCTCTCTCTGAAGCTTTTATCAATACATAAAACTTGGATTCCTTGAATGATGATTTCCTCTTATTTAAAGAGGGAATCCCTTCGATACAATAATTTACAATGTGTATCTGAGTCCTATCCTTAGTCGGATCTACTTTCTAAACCAGCATAGGATGTCCTAGTCTTGCGCAATCGAATGCTATTACAGGAGTTGAATGAGGTATTGCTGTTATGGTTGGTGTAACAGCTTCTTCTCGTTGCTACTGATGTTGTTTCAGCATCGCAATTCGTGGGCTGTTTCAGCCACGTGAATTGCGCTCTTGACTGTGTCAGCATTCTTATGTAGGAGCGACGGTTAGTGCTTTGTTGACCGCTGACTATGATGGCTTCCTTTGTATTTCAGCATCGTCGCTCCTGGTGGTTTCCTCTGTGTTTCAGCATCTGCAACTCTGGACTGTGTGATAGCTCCATGTTTCAGCATCTGCGACTCTGGACTGTGTAACGACTCTGTGTTTCAGCATTTGCGACCTCAGACTGTATGACAACTCTGTGTTTCAGCATCAGTTCTGTGTTTCAGCAACTGCGACCTCGGACTGTATAGCAGCTCTATATTTCAGCAATAGTGACCTTGGATAGTTCTGTGTTTCATCAATAGGCCTCAAGTGCTAATCTGCAGTTTTGAACACTTATGCATTTCTAATCAATGGTTAAGTACGAGAGTGATGTAAAATATTATGCAAAATAGATTAAACGTATAGTAATGAGAAAGGACGTTGTATACCTTTGGGATGATCAGATAAAGTGATAGTATGAGTCTAAATATAGGTGATCAAGAGTATAATAGTGGAAAAAAGTATAGGCAAAAAGGTACATTGTGTGGTCCTAACGGTCACTCTCTAGAATAAGCCAAAATTCAACAAGGTATTCCATTTTTACTATAACTTATTTTCTAAGAGGTTCCAAGTAGTGACACTTGGAGGAATTTCATTAAACACACCAAAGAACATTTTGTATCAGTTTCAATTCTGTATTCATTACAGGTACAAAGTTATGATTATTTCAAGTTAGGGTTGTTGACTAGTCCAAAACTAGTCATGTGAGACTAAAGAAAAGTTTGATGAAAATGCTAGTCTCTTGTTGTTAAAGTTAAGGAAGGTTTGCAGGAATGTGATCATATACACCAGGTCTATTACAAAGCTACAAATCATATTTGGATGATTAAATTGATGAGGGATTTTGGTTGGGGTACATGTTGAGTACATGGTTGAGACAAGTAGTTCATGAGTTGGCACATACATGAGCTGTATAGTTGATGATGTTGGTACATATTTATGAGTAGTTGAAAAATAATTGGTACATACTTGTTTCATGGTTGTATGCACTTGTTTATGGTACAGGTTGATTACAGGTTGAGGTACAGGTTGATGCATGGTTCAGATTTATTGGTACAGGTTTATAGCGGTATATCTCACAATGATAGTGTGACAGTGGTTCCCTCATTATACGTCTACTTCAAGGAAGTTGGATGGGGCAAGTACAAGTGGTTGTAGCCACCTTCCGGTTGTAGCCAGAGAACACAGGGGGTTGTAGCCTCCTTCTAGTTGTAGCCAGAGAATTGGGGAGTTGGAGATTCCCTCGGGTTGTAGCTTGAGAAACTAGGGGGTTGGAGCCTCCTTCCAGTTGTAGCTAGAAAACAAAGGAAGTTGGTGCTTCCAATGAATTTAATTCTTCAAAACATATAAGAAAAATTATTCTATGGTTTTCTCCCGATTTGGGTTTCCATGTAAAACAATGATGTACTGTGTATGTGTGTGATTGTTTATTTCTTATTGCTCATTATTGGATAATAATTCTACATTGATATAAAACTTGGATTATTTGAAGAAAAAAGATTATAATTATGCTATTACTGATTCACCCCCCCTCTCAGTAATCCAACATAGCATGATTCTGCCACTCTTGGATAGGAGACTATTTACCTAGATGGAGACACACAATTCAATATTTTTTACTAGACAACCCTATTCATAAATACAATACTTATATGGTTTCAGAAAGAAACCAAGATATTTAAATCCCTCATCCAGAGTTATCCTAGGGGATGGGATTAAGCTACCTATTAGAAACGATTCATGATCTGAGCACTGATGGAGAATGAGACATGATTTTTGACAATTAATCTCCATACCTATAGATGATTCGAAAAGGTCTAGAATTCCTTTGAGAGTGGATATATCTCTTCCATATCCAAAGATGCTACAAAAAAATGTCGTCATCAAAGAGGAGGTGAGAAATTTTTTCCCTTGTTGAAACCTTAACACCCCTTATTGAGCCCGAGTTTTTGGCCTCAAGAAGCATTTTTCTTAGTGCCTCCTAAATGATGATAAACATGAACAGGAAAAGGGGAGATTTTTGTCTCAGACCACGTGATGATTTGAGGGAGCACCATTGATTATTATAGTGAAAGAGGCTGATTGGACACATCCCATTATCCAATTCACCTCTTGAAGGGACATGCCCATTTCAATCAATTCCATCCTGAGGAAGGTCCAATTGACCCTATCATAGGATGTTGAGGGATCTAGTTTCAGTAGTGATGATTTATCTTTAAGGATTTGATGGAGTTGAAGACTTCTTGTGTGATCAAGAATGCATCATGAAATTTATTGTTTTGGAGGAAGCCAAATTGTTCTTCATCTATGATTTCATTTAGAATAGGTTGCATATGATGTGTAATTGTTTTCACCACTAACCTATAAATACATTATAGGAGAATATAGGCTTGTAGTCCCTGGAGGAAAATCCATCCTATTTCTTGGTTTTTAAGAAAAGGAAGGTGGCATTTAGGTACCCTATCATATTCCAATACTTATACAATTCTTTGACTACTAGAAGGATATCCTACTTCAATATCTCTTAAAATATTTGAAAACATACAACTGAAAATGTGTTAGTACATGGACTTTTGTTGGACCTGCAGTTTTGGGATACAATTTTGGGGAAAGTCCTAAGTATAGAATAAGTGCGCAGAATAGGTGTGCAAAGGAGATGAAGAAAGAATCGGGAGTGCACAGTTGAGGTGCATTCAAAAGTAAAGCAAACAATAAGCAGAATAAGACAGGGAATAAAGTACAAAGAAGAATAAATCAAAGAGAAGAATAAAGTAGGAGAATAAAGTGGATGAAAAGGAAGGATGACAACTCAACGTTGTAAATATGGAAGGACACACAAAAGGAGGAGGAAAATAAGTCAGAGTGAAAAAGCAACATGTAGATGAAAAAGCAGGTGAAAGCATCCTTAACAACCAATCAATTGGAGTTATCATGCATTGTAATAGGGTTTTGGGAGGAACCAAGTAGATTTTTAAGCCCTAGATTGTATGTATAAATATTTAATGGGTTGGGACAATAGGGGTTCCTCTATGTGGTTATTCCCGGTCAATATTTTGGAGTCTATTCCAAATTGCCGAGAATGCTTGTCAGTAAGAAGGTTGATAGGATAGGATGGGACGGGAGGGAATCAATGTCTAAATGTAAAAGATGATGTTGAGAGAGAGAGAGGCTTGCATTGCATAGAAAAACTACGATACGAGAAGATAAATATAACCATGAAATATCTTTTTAAGAATAGTGCACAAGCCTGAAGCAATTAATAAACACATAATAAAGAAGCCAATCATTGTGGATCTAGCCCATAGTTGGGTGGACAACGGTAAATCTTGCATCGTATGTCTTTTATATGATGGCTTATGGATTTTGTTTAATGCTTATTAGATTAGATATGTGTTATGCATAATCATTGCTCAATAATCATGACTATTACAATAATTGGTTATGTGGTAATATGGAATGCAATGATAGTATGAATCGGAAATCACAAAGTAGTTAACAAAGAAAAAGGACAGAATTACACGCATAGAACTAATAAGGAAGAATGAACAAAATGGTCACCTACCATTCCCTCACTAATGTAGAAGCCTAGTTCTTGCAGTCCCAATAGATACCTCGGGTGAGACTTCATCTGTGCAAGAAGGTGATGAAAAAAGGGGCCGGTGTCTGGTGGGTTTTGTTGGTCATAGATAACTCAAACCTAGGGTCTTACAAACCATGGGCAGTGCCAACAAATTGTTCTGTTGTCGGGACCCGGAATTTGCAATTGAGGGAATGTTTTGAAGGACAAATACGAAAGATATATTAGAATGGTTGGAAAGGAAGGAATGAGAATTTTCTCGGTAAGAGAATAGAAACCCTCAAATGAGTGACAAGCAATGGATGCAAAGGTATGTGTACACAGAATTGCATGAAATTGTCTTTGGAAAATTTCCAATTATTTTTACTGAGTGGCTAGAAAGATTAGTGGAGAATATTGGAAGGTACAAAACTGCAACGTTGAGTAATTGAACTCCTAATTTGTTAAGAAAAATGAATTATGTAAGTAACCCAACTACTGATGTAGTTTATTTTTGGTTGGATAACATACTAGGAGGATATATCACAAAGTTTGCAGTAGATTGTACCCAATCACTTAGTGTTGCAGAAATGGATTTTTTCAAAGGTCTGCATGGGAGGTTCATGAAATCATTGGGTATGTGGATAAATATATTGTTGTGTGACAAGTGCATGACTACGATGCAATATGACTACTAATGGGCTTCATTCACATAGGGAAACCGGGGGATGATAAGAAGATAGTATGAGAGTAGGAGAAAATGAATGAAAAGATGAAAAAGGAAGGGAGGGATTGAGGAGGGTATACCAGAGGAAGAATATGAGTTTGGAGTATTTCATGGAGGAAGGAGGTACAAGAGACGAAAGAATGGGGCTGAGAAAGGAGAGACACGTAGTGATCCAGAGGGGAGAGAACCTTATGCAATAATCCAAATAGTAGAAATACCACATAAAGAAGGAGAAGAAGAGGAGTTCCATTCCAATCCAATAATAGAAGAACCATTAAGTCCTACTCAAACTGGGTCCTGTGTCGAATCCACGACCCCATGTGCATCACCACAATAAGAGATCATTGTTGAAGAATTATCAAAATCAATTGTATTTATCCAGAGAGGACAAAGTAGTAACAGTCAGAGCAGTGGAAGTAGTTTGCAGAGTCAGAGTCAGAGTTAGATTTAGAGTCATTCAACATCATCAAGAAGAAGGAATACACAAAGAAACATGGCAGGGGTAGACAACAACCTTACACTTCCTGAGTTCCAGGGAGTTGGGTCATAGGACCCAAAACACCATTTGTTTTTCTGCGAGACAATTTGGGCTGCAAAGAATTCCAAGATGAGGATGTGAAGGTTGTGCAATTGGAAACAACAATTAGGGTTCATGCGTTGGTCTGATACATGAAGCTGTAGAGTACCATACCTACATGGAAGGCCAAGACTTTGGATGATATAAGGAAAACACTATTGAACGAGTTAAAGAAGGAAAAGTTTGAGTCACAGTACATCACAAAATTGGAGGAGATCAAACAGTTACAAACAAATTTGGTATGGGAATTCGATCAAAGGTTCAAGGATCTCATGGGTTGACTAAATTTCCATATTTCCGATCAAAAACATCAGGAATGGTTTATTGCAAGACTTCTACCACACATTCACAGGTCCTTGATTCAATAGAAGGTTGTGCTAAACCCAAGGCACTGGAAATTGGTATGAAATTGGAATCATCCCCAGTATGAGATAGTGGAGGGATAGTGCATGTGCAGATGTTGTTGGTTGTATTCACAATTTAACTAGAAGAAATTACAAAAGGGAAGGAGAAATGCAAGAAAATTTAGTGTACCAAGTGTAGAACCGAAGGCCATCACAAAGACGAATGCCCAACATTTGCACAATATTTGGAAATGGGAGCAACAAATCCATTACTAGGAGGGGGATATTGTGAGATATGTAAGAAATGGGGCCATCGCCCAAATGATTTTTTGTTACTATAGAAATATCACAGTACACCAAGGAACTTGTTTTGCGATTTTTGCAATTTCGTTCGACATGAAAGGAAGGATCATCGTGCGTTCGACTTGATTGGGGGGAGTACTTTGGATATGTAGAAGATTTAGGAGGAGAATGTTGTAGTAGATGGGGGTGGTCCACAATATAATAATCAAAGAGGATTTAATCTAGGGAACTGAGGAAACTTTGGTAGAGATCGAGAAAGAGGAAATTTTTGGAAGAGGAAGAAGAGGAATGATCATATGTTACGATTGTAATCAATCAAGAAACTTGGACCATGAATGCCTAAATCTGTGTACAATGTGCACATACTATAGAAAACTACACCATGCGGGAGAAGATTTTCCTCAACTAGTTGCGAAATGCCTGGCTAGAAGAAACCAAAACCCAAATCCAAATCAGAATGTGCAGAAAATATCAACTGAAAAACACAACGAAGAACCAAGAATAGCAGTTGTTACATGCAGAGAAGCTAGAATGGGAGTTGGTATGATGAGTGAAGGAAATTAGACTGAGCAATGGGTAAGGAAGTCAACATGACCCTTGCCAACCTTTTATATTTAGAAATGAAAATATACATATCATAGGGAAAGAAAATGAGTACTTGGACAGGATTGGTGAGAATCAACATCATCTGCACTTCATGTAGAAGATCGCATTGTGCCTGAGAAGCCAACTAGAAAGGTAAGAACGCTAACATAATTCCTGAAAATTTTTGTAGAGGTAATGAAAGATGAAATTATGCTATGTACATTATATGAAATGATTGATCATTTCACTTGAGAGAGGGAAACTCCAATTGCATAAAGAGTGGTGAATCAGGTACTGCATAGGAAAAGGACCAACGAATAATTTAGATTTAGTGTGCAAATTGGGGAGTATGATGTGGATAATGTTATTTTGGACTTGGGGTCTGATGTGAATGTTTTACCTAAGAAGACATGGGAGATTGAAATATTCTTGATACAATACATTATGCAGAACAAAAAATATCTAGCAGGAAATGACAAAATAATAATGATATATCGAGAAAAATATCAGAAGAACACCAAAATAATCACCAGGAAGAGCAACTTTATTATGATAGTAATGTTCACTTGCCTCTTCGAGGGGGAAACCTCTAGCAGAGTAGATATCTATTACAATAATGTCCAACATAAGATATACAATGCCTCCTATTCTTATTTATACTAATTGTACCTTCTAAGGAAACTTCCAGAGGAAGATCTTTCTAGAAGTGGAAGCTTCTATTAGGTCTTCTTACATTGAATTATTCTTCTTTATTTATTAAGCCTTACTAACTAATGTCGACTTTTATTAAATAGAAAAAATATCCTAATAACTAATTACCCATGGAGAGGGGTTATGATCAGATCCTAACATGCCCTCCCCCTTCAAAAGAAGCCTTGTCCTCAAGGTTGCAAGTGTGGAAACTGTTGAAGTATGGTCGCGGGTTCCCAGATCACATCCTTTCGTGTTGTGTCCTACCACTTGATCAAAACTTCCTTTATAGTATGGCCACACAACTTAATTTCACAGTTATTGAGGACTACTTATGGTTGGAGCCACAGGGAACCTTCTTCATTTAATTCTGGAAGGATGGTTTGGACTCTGCAATTCTGTCCCACCACTTTCTTCAGACAGGAAACATGGAACACCAGATGGATTTTAGAAGTAGCAGGAAGGGCCAATTTGTAAGCCATAAAACCAATACGATTGATGATCTGGTAGGGTCCATAAAAATTGTGTTCCAATTTGTGATGTCCATGAGCTTTAAGAGATGTTTTCTTATAAGGTTGGATCCTAAGAAACACCTGATCACTTTCCTGAAAAAACCCTTTCTGAACGATGTTGGTCTTTCTGTTGCTTCATGTGATTTTGGGCCATGTGGATGTTATCCTTCAGAGCTACTAGAGTGGTTGTATGACCTTGCATGGACCTTGTATATTCCAGGAAGACATGTAATGACTGTCGGTGGCGTTTGGCCATACACCACTTCATATGGGGTCATTTTAGTGGTCATATGATAGGAAGTATTGTACCACCATTCTACCAAAGGAATCCACTGCACCCAATGGTGTGTTTTTTCTAAAGAAAAACAATGCAAGTAGGTTTCCAAACATTCATTGACTGCTTTTGTTTGGCCATTAGATTGGGGGTGATAAGTTATTCTCATGTTTAGTTGGGTTCACTGCAATTTAAACAACTCTTGCAAAAATATGTTGGTGAAATTTGGGTAACGATAAGAGACAATAGAGGTTGGCATGCCATGTATCTTGAAAATATGATCAAGGAAGACCTGTGCTACAAGTTCCAGTAAGAAAGGGTGAGGTAAGGGGAAAAAATGAGAATACTTGGAGAGGCAATCAACCACCACCATGATGACAAACTTGTTCCCAGATTTTGGAAGGCCCACTATAAAATCCATGGATATTTTTGTCCACAGAGAAGCTGGAATGGGTAAGGGCTATAGAACTCCTTGAGACTTAACCATTTTACTTTTATTACAATGGCACACCTCACATTTTGTGACAAATTGAAGTATATCCTTCTTAATTTCTACCCAAAAAAAAGAATGATGAGCACGAGCATATGTCTTTTGGAAGCCCAAATGACTCTCTATACTTGAGGAGTGCAACTCACTTAAGATTCTAAGCTTGAGTGCTAAGGAGGTTGAGCAAACCAAGCATTCCTTATATCGAAGAATATTATCCTGCTAAGTGTAGCCAGTGGGAGGATTAGGGTCCTTCTTAAGACGTTGAATTAATTTGGAGGTAGTATGGTGCATTGGCCACTATTAGTGCACTTATTCAATCCAATCATGGATCGGTAAGGATAAAGAAAAGAGGGATATATCCTCCTCATTTTTTCTTGAAAATGCATCTGTTACTATTTTATATTTTCCCTTTTTGTAGATGATTTCATAATCATAACCCAACATTTTTTTCAGCCACTTATTTTTTTCTGGGGATGATAGTCGTTGATCCAAAAAATATTTCAAGTTATGGTGATCTTTTTTAATCTAAAAAATGACGTCCCAAGAGACATGGTCCCCAGGTGTGCACCACATGGAGAATGGTCATCATTTCTTTTCCATATGTAGATCGGCCCAAATTGTGACCACTCAATGCTTGGCTAGTAAATGCCAAGGGTTGACCATCTTGGGTGAGAACAACACCTATACCCATGACAGAAGCATCTAATTCCACCACAAATGTTTTGTTGAAGTCATGAGATACTAGGACAGGGGTAGTGCAAATGGCCCTCTTTAAATTTGTGAAGGCTTTCTCATCAACAGGTGTCCAATGAAATGCATTCTTCTTAAGGAGGTCAGTCAAGGGCTGAGAAATTTTTCCATAATGGTTAACAAATTTCCTGTAATAGCCAGTGAGACCTAGAAAACGTCTTAGGCACTTTAAGGTCGTTGGTTGTGGCCATTATTGCATAGCTTGTATCTTTTTGGGGTCCACTTTTACCCCATCTTTGTTAAGCCCTAATATTGGCTCATTACCCCTTAATTGGGGCATATTACATTAGTAATTTTATTTTATTTATGTCAGATTTATTCCATTAGTTGTAATTATACATCCTAGTCTCCTATATATACCAAGGAGACATTTTCCTTTGGAATCATCTTGTCTTGAACATTTTTGTGGGGTAAAAGGAGGTTTCCCCCTTGAAGAGGCTTATTTTATGAAATTCTCTATTTTTCAAGGCGTTGAGTACTTATTCTGAGGATTTTCTATGCTATATTGATATTTGGTTCTTAACATATGGCATGAAATCTCAAGGTCTTGGGGTTTCGCTGCTACATCTGAGACACCGTGGAGTTTTTGCTATAAATTATTGTCTACAACGATTTAGAAGGAATGACTTGGAGGATATTTTTCATACGGATCAAGGTACATTGGGTTACAAATTCAGCTCCCGAGGCCTTATAATTTTATAGATACATCCTTTTAAAGATAGGGTTCTGGAATCATCTTGAATTAAGTCATTGCAGAATTTTCGCTATAAAAAAATTTTCTGTAACATTTCAGACCCTAAACTTTGCAGGATATTCACAGAAATTAGTAAGGTATCTGTGGTAGAAATTTCAGATTCTAGGTCATCTCAAATTTGTAGATACACCCTGTGGCAGACAGGGTATCTGACTAGTCCTATTGACTAGTCTCAAGCAAGTGTTTCAGGTAAAACAATCCTAAATGCTTCCTAGAGTATCCAAATTGAGTGAGATTAGTTGCATTGGATATTGGACATCCCGTAGTAGTTCTGGTATGAGTTTCAAAATTTTATATCAATTATTTTGTGTAGGGCACACTATACAAGTGAGATCTTCTAGAAAGGCCAAAAATCATTAAGTTGTGGGCAAGTTACCATAAATTCCACTTGGCACATCCAATTTTTATCATACCTGGGGCATTGAAGAGAAGAAATATCAGAGATCTACAAAAAATAAATCTCATACTCAGAAGGGTTGAAATTTTGGAGATACAATAAAATGAAGATTGTCTAGAAGAACCACCTCAAAATCAAGGTTTAAAGTGATACTTGGCCAACATGCCACCAAAAAAGGGAACTTATACACCAAATAAGCCTCCATACAATCCTACTTGGACTCTTGATGAAGGTGAAGAAATGCGTAGGGACATAAATGAACTACAAAAGAAGATGGATTCAATGGAAGCTAAGTTGGATACTAAGATGGATTCAATGGAAGCTAAGTTGGATATTGAGATGGATGGTTTAAAAGGGGAGATCATGGAAGGATTGAAAATTTTCCTAATAGAGAGGACACCTGAAAGTGAAAATGTATCTCATGAAATTCATGATGAGGACACAAGGAAGGTGAATCAAGAATGGAGAAACTCCAACTTTGGGTTGAAGACCAACCACGTTCCTAAGATAGATATGAGGAAGTTTTATGGCAAGGACCCAATCACATGGATACTTCATATGGAGCAATTCTTTGATCTACATAATGTGCCACATACACAAAAGGTACGAATCGCTTATTAATATTTAGAACCCAATCAATTTGTATGGTATCGATGGCTTTGTTCTCACAAATCACTCTTCACTTGGACAATTTTCATGGAAGAAATGATAGCGCACTATGAGTATACAAGGAGAAATACCTTCTTTAGCAAATTGATAAATCTCAAGAAAAAGGGTTTAGTTACCAAGCACATTAAGAACTTCCAAAGATTGAATATAAAGGTAACTGATATTCCAGATGAGCACTTGATTGATGTATTCATAGTAACTTTAAAGGATAACATTCAACATGAGGTTCGCCTTTGGGAACCCAAATCATTGGAGAATGCATTTAAGGTG
>ML776959.1:233990-285550 GCA_009831015.1 Picea engelmannii | reverse complement strand
ATCCCTTGCTTCTATTATCCAATCGAGTTGGATGATTGAGATAGCACAGAGAAAGGCCTCAACATCTTCATCCTTTCTTGAGAGTGCATCTGCCACAAAATTTTGCTTCCCCTTTTTATAGACAATTTCAAAATCATAACCCATTACCTTGGTTACCCATTTTTGTTGTTCTTCTAAAGATAGTCTTTGTTCCAAGAAGTATTTAAGACTATCATGATCTGTTTTGACCTTGAAGTTCCTACCTATTAGGTAAGGACGCCATTTCTTCAATGTATGTAGTATTTCCATCATTTCCTTCTCATAAATGGGTTTGTGTAAGTCCTTTCCCTTGAGTGGTCGACTTTCAAAAGCCAGGGGTTGTCCTTCTTTCATTGGGATAGCACCAATTCCATTTCCTGACGCATCACATTCCACAATAAAGGTTTTTGTGAAGTCTGGAGTGGTCAAGAGAGGAGCTTTGCACATCACCTCTTTAAGTTGTTCAAAAGCTTTAGTTCCCTCTAGAGTCCATGAAAATGCATCCTTCTTAGTTAGTGTCATTAAAGGTGCTGCTATTCTTCCATAGTGTCGAACAAACTTGCGGTAGTAACCTATCAAACTCAAAAATCCTCTAAGATTTTTTAATGTTTTGGGAATCGATCAGTCCATCATGGCCTTAATATTGTTAGGGTCTACCTTGACACCTTCATGAGATACAATATGACCCAAATAATCTACCTCCTTCACTCCAAAGAAACATTTGGATGGTTTGGCATATATTTGTTTCTCCTTTAGTACTTGTAGCACCTTGTCAACATGTCACACATGATCCTCCCAAGACTTGTTATAGATTAGTATATCATCAAAAAATACAAACACAAATTTTCAAAGGAAGGGCTTGAAAATGGAATTCATCAACCCTTGGAATGTGGAAGGTGCATTTGTAAGGCCAAAACGCATGACCAAAAATTCATAATGGCCTTCATGAGTTTGGAATGTTGTTTTTGGGATATCTTCTTCCTTCATTCTAATCTGATGATACCCTGAACAAATATCCAATTTTGTGAAATAGATTTCTCCATGTAGTTCATCTAACAATTCATCAATCACGGGAATGGGAAACTTATATTTAATAGTGATCTTGTTGATCTCTCTATAATCTGGACACATACGACATGAGCCATCTTTCTTGAATACCATTACCACTGGTGTAGACTAAGAACTTTGGCTAGGTCTAATAATGCCAGCCTCTAACATTTCTTCAACCATGCACTCAATTTCACTCTTCTGGGCATAAGGGTATCTGTATGGCCTGATGTTAGGAATAACACTCCCAGGAATTAGGTGGATTTCATGATCATGATTTCGAGTGGGTGGAATACCTTTGGGAATATCTTCAAATAATTTGGAATGCTTATCAATGATCCCTTGGAGATATTGAGGAATAGATGTCTTAGATGTTTGAACATCTAGTGAGCATAGTTGTGAAATAACGCCTTGATGCCCCTTTTTCAATAATCTTGCCATGCCATTAGAGCTTATCACCTTACCAAGTTTCCCTGTGATACCTCTTAACTCAGTTTCTTTTCCTTTCAATGAAAATTTCATGAAAAGTTATTGAAAATTAAAATCCATTGTTCCTAATGATTGTAACCATTGGATTCCTAGTACAACATCAGCACCACCCATGGGTATAGAAATCATTGGACTATTCATTACATATTCCCCCATAGTAAGATTGATCTTCTTGCATTTTCCCAAGCAATTGATAGTTCCTCCATCTGCAATCATTACTTGAAACTTTGGCACTGGATATACAAAGCAATTGAGAGCTTTGGCTAAGTTATAGTGAATGAAATTATGAGTACTGCCATAATCAATTAGGACTATTACCTTTTTCTTTTTGATGTATCCTTTGATCTTGAGGGTTTGAGGAGTGCTAATTCCAGCCAATGCATTACATGATATCATGGGAGTCAACTCTTCAGACGAAATTGCTTCTACGTTTTCATCTTGAGATGGTTCTTGTTCTTGTTCTTCTTCCTCTTCACAATCTATGTAGAATAATTTCTTCTCACCACACTTATGTCCCTTACTGTACTTGCTGTCACAATTAAAGTATAAACCTTTTTCTTTACTTTCCTCCAATTGTTGATTTGTCAACCTTGTAGGTTGAGGTGTTTTAGAAGAAGGAGCATTATTCTCTCTATAGATGTTAAGATTGGTCCTTCTAGTAGCCATAGCCATATTTTTAATTTCAACATTTCTTGCCACCTTAAATGCATTCTCCAATGATTTGGGTTCCCAAAGGTGAACCTCATGTTGAATGTTATCCTTTAAAGTTCCTATGAATACATCAATCAAGTGCTCATCTGGAATATCGGTTAACTTTATATTCAATCTTTGGAAGTTCTCAATGTGCTTGGTAACTAAACCCTTTTGCTTGAGATTTATCAATTGGCTAAAGAAGGTATTGCTCCTTGTATACTCATAGTGCGCTATCATTTCTTCCATGAAAATTGTCCAAGTGACGAGTGATTTGCGAGAACAAAGCCATCGATACCATACAAATTGATTGGGTTCTAAATATTAATAAGCGATTCGTACCTTTTGTGTATGTGGCACATTATGTAGATCAAAGAATTGCTCCATCTGAAGTATCCATGTGATTGGGTCCTTGCCATCAAACTTCCTCATATCTATCTTAGGAATGTGGTGATCACTTGGATAAGTTGCCTCTTAGTTTGAAACCTCATATGATGGGATTTATTCATAGGAAGAGGAAGATGAGGCATCAATCTATAAGAACTTTTGTTCTATATTTTATTCCCCGGTGCATACTTTTAATCAGAATAGTAGTAAAGGCCTTGCTTACGAAGTTCCTCCATTTCAGAGGGAGAGACCTTTTGGAACTTCAAAATTTGGGTTGGAGAAGGTGTAGCCCATAGGAAAGGACAGGTGAAAAATGGAGCCCTCATGGATGGTGCCTAGAGGATGGTATTTTCTTCCCTTGCTAATGGACATGCCTGGAACTAGGTAGTAGGATGATGCATGTTCACATGAACCTTGATAGCTTCTTTTATACCATTGATAAAAAATTCAAGGTAAAATTCATCAAATAATCCCCCAGTACAGATATCCAACTATTCAAATGCCGCGATGAAGTTTGTGACAGATCCAGTTTGGCGCAGCTTGGTGAGTTGGCCCAAAAGTTGTGATTCCCTATCAAAATGAGAACAAATTACTTTGGAGAACATGTTCCAATTGGGATGTCTTAGATAACATTTCTTATGCCACTGCCACCACTTCTAGTGTTCTTGATCCAAGTAAAAAACCCCCACATGGATTTTTTTATCATCACCTCGATCATCATGAAGGGAGAAGTATTGTCCCATTTGAGAAACCCACTTGGATGGGTTGGAACCAACAAATTCATGCATGTTAACTTTGGACACCTTATTCCAAGAAGGTGGAGAACCCCAAGGGGAGAAGGAGGAATGAATATGTTCATAATGAGAATACTAAAGTTCTTGTGGGTTTGGCTCAACATTCTTACCCCGGAAGAGTTGCACCAATTTTTGGACTTGTTGCTTAAGGGTTGTGGTGAATTCATTGTGGAGGGAAGCCATGTTGTCAGCAATTTGTTGTTCCAGGTGGGTCATTCTATCCTCCAAGGTTTCTTGGGACTAAGAGTGAGTGGTACACATGATGAAGTTTTGGGTAGGAACAGAGGTGTCGGGATGTAAAAAATCGTATTAAAAATGATATGCACTCTGGTGATCATGGAAAAGAGAGGAATCCAATGGGATAGGTCTCAATAAAGGTGTCCCATAGTGGGTTGGGTCTGCCAGAAAACAAAGGTTTAAAATCGAAGGGTACCACTGCGATCAGAATCAAGAGAGGAATGCAATGGGATAGGTCACAAATAAGGGTGCTGAAAGGCCCATATGGTTTTTTTCTTTACTCTTTTGGAGTTATACTCTGAACTAAATAATACTGCAATGGTGGAATGCCCAAATTCTTAATAGGAAAAAATATGTAGTAATTTCTCAACCCCAAATGCAGATGGAAAGGTTTCACTGCAATAGATCTTGTCTTTTCTTTATCTGTTCTATTTTGGAGGGTTAGGGTTTGCAGGGAATTTGCAGTCAAGGGTTTTCCCTATGTTATAGCTCTCTTATATATGTGCGAGGTCCAATAGTAGTACTCGGGCCAATATCTCAGAGCACCAACTAAGGAGGCTAGAATATACCCTTAGCCATACTACCTAACTACCCAGGTACTAGAGAGTCACTTCCCAAGTGTTGTTCTTGGTGACACTATATAATTTAGGCGATTGATTGGTTTATCTATGGAGGGCTTCAGGATGCATAGGCCGATCCGTATACAGGTGTTGTCTGATGTGCTACCACTCGAAGGGGTACCAACAAGGGTTACAAGGGTGGCCAACAGATGTTTTATTATGAACCACTTGTATTTCTTGTGTGTATGACTCCTCGGCTATGGGATTATGCATGTAACAACAAATCTCTATAGCTTAAAGATGCCGGAATATGTATCTACCCTGAAAAAATTTAGCGAACAACTATTTCCCTGGAAAGAGCTATGATAACACTTGCAATATTCTTGATACAATATATTATGTATAATAGAAAGTATCTAGAAAACAATGAAAAAATAATAATGATATATCTAGAAAAATATCAGAAGAACACCATAATAACATCAGAATAATCACCAGGAAGAGAAACTTTATTATGATATAAATGTTCACTTGCCTCTTTGAGGGGGAAACCTCCATCCAAGAAGAGCTCTATTACTATAATATACAAGACAAAATATTCAATGCATCCTACTCTTATTTATACTAATTCTACCTTTTCAGGAAACTTCTAGACAAAGATCTTTCTAGAAGAAGAAGATTTTGTTAGGTTTTTTTACATTGACTCATTCTTGTTTATTTATTAGGCCTTATTAACTAATGTCGGCCTTTATTAAATAGAAAACATATCCTACTAACTAATGAACCATGGATATAGGTTAGGATTGGATCCTAATAGTGATGATGGGAAAACTCAAGCTAGTATGGTCTATTATTTAGTTAAGGGTCGCGAATCAACACAAAATAATATTGATTGGTTGGTTGACATGAGTACTTGTGAACACAGATGGGGTGTGCAATGTGGTAGACTTTGAAGTTATTGAGAGCATGGATGAAAGTCAACCATATCCAACATTGATGGGACTAGAATAGGATTTTGATAATGAGACGATCATTAACTTGAAGAGGAGGGAGATGATATTCAAAGTTATAAATTTTAAAGTTACTTCACCCTTGGACCCATCAGAAGGAAAGAGATACATAGAGATAACTTGACAACTTTTCTAATATGACTGCAATAATGGATGATTATGTCAACCCTACTACTGATGGTGTGCTAAGTTGGAGAAGTATCATTTCATGTGCATCATACTATGAAGAACATCAAGATAATTGACATCAAAGAATGCATGAAGTTTCAACTAGATGATGTGCATGCATAACCCGATCCTTATGCTAGATTGGAACAAATCTATGTGATCCACCCAAGTACAATGGATTAACTGATATAAGTTTGTTTGTAAAAAAAATTGAGTTGTAGGCACCCAAAGAAAAAAGGCTTTTAGCACTAGATGTTTTCCTAAAAGCGACTCCAACCAAATGGCAGGATGCACACAGAGAGGGGGTGAAAGACTAGAAACAGTGTAGAATACTAAGGCAAGTAAGGTTTGGGAATGATGAAGAAAATATTGCATAGAATTATACATGAGAGAGTAATCCAGTAGGTCATGTTGAGCATTGCATAACTCTATGGAGTTCAGTACTGGAAACATAATGGATGCAAAGATTTATGCATACCCTGGACACAATTCTGAAGAACTAGTATTTGGAATTGGAAATGCGTAGAGAGTCATCAATATGGAAAAAACTAGTTCCAAGGTTCAAAGTCATATTGTTATAACCCTAAATTGCACCAGACATGCTTACCTGGCATCAGGCCATCTCATAGCCCTTCTTTGCCAAAAACTACTGAACAAATCTTCTAAAAACTCCATTTTTAAAAGTCCACGCTAGCTGGCCCACTACAGCCCACGTGGATCTACAGTGTCCACACTAGCAGGCCCACTACAACCCGCGTGGACCTTCATAATCATGAAAAAAGGAAAGTTGCCAATGGAACAAAAAAGCTATGGGTGAGTTAACTGAAACTCCCAGCCATGCATGGCCGAGGGTTTGTCCAAATACCTAACTCCTTTTAGCTTATAAAAGAAGGGGTAGGGGTCCCATTTGGAAGGAGTATGGCGAACAAGTAATCAATCTCAACGGAGGATCGACATCAAATGCTGGGAACGAGGTAGGTTGATCTTTCCATGCATTTACTAAGAAAAAGGGATTTAAATCTAGGGATGAAGGTAGAAAGTAATTTCTCTTCAGTCATATCTGCATGCAAAGTCTAAACTCTATTTGCTAGTCCTTAGGGAGATTTTCCCAACAACATAATTGGCGACCATACTGGGGAGACTCTCTAGGGTTCCTAGAATTTTATTTAGTTTTTGGGCAGTTTTACAGACTAGTTTTTCTTGCCTTTTTTTTCTTTTAGTTTCTGTAAGGTCTGAGCTAGTAGAGAGTTTGGTTTTCCATACCATCTTTCCCTGTATTTTGCTTGAATGTATTTTTCGGGACCCATAGAGGTACACACAGTTTGCACAAGGTCTGTACACGTGTGCCCACACCCTACCCTCTTACAGCCCACGTGTGAACGCTGGCTGAAGAGGTAGTAGTAGCATGTAGAGTTCAGAGAACTTCAGAGGCAGTCATCCTCTTCCTTGTCAGAATCACACATTCTCAGGGGGTTTTCTGGAATTCTGTCTAAGTCTTGTTTTCTAGTAGTCCTATCTCAGATTGTTTTTGCCTTATCAATTTTTCCTTACATTATTTGTTTTTCTGTGAAAAAGAGTGTTCAAGCCTTCAAGGGATCCTGGTTATCAATATCAGTGGTATCTTCCT
Organism: Picea engelmannii; assembly: GCA_009831015.1. Classification (NCBI taxonomy): domain Eukaryota; kingdom Viridiplantae; phylum Streptophyta; class Pinopsida; order Pinales; family Pinaceae; genus Picea; species Picea engelmannii. The sequence continues at coordinate 278,523 of ML776959.1, read as the reverse complement.
AGTTTTGAGTCCTCTGTCTTCTTTTTTCTCAGAGTTTAGATATACATGCGGCCTATACAAGGTCAGCCCGCGTGTACACGCCCTCTGTCTCTATCCAGCGCATGTTCACATGCGTGCTGTTAAAGTGACAGTCGCGTGCTTGTACATGATACTTGTTGTTCAAGGTAAGGCATTCATCCTTTCCCTTGATAAGAATTATTCCTCTTAGGTGTTTGAATCTCTGTCTGAGTAGTTAGTAGCTTAGGATTAATCTTACCCTTAGCTTGCTTTTTCTCATTTAAAAAGTTGCCGTAAAAATAAAAGAATTTTAAAGGTTTTTAGACAAGCGTAAGAGTCATTGTTTTTAAAAAAGAATTGCTAGTGTGTGATTTTTGACCTGATTCTTTGCGATCTATGATTAGGCCATAATTGTTTTTATTGGTTTTTGCTTGTCGGTATTTTTCCTTTCTTGCTTTACTAGCATTTAAATAAATAAATAAAAAATCTCTTTTCATTTTCTTGTTTGGTTGAAAAGTGTGTTTCTACATTATTAAGCCAGGGAAAAGTCTGTTATTTCATAAGTTTTTTGCAGTTCACTTAGATCATAAGTAGCTCATAGTCGAGTGAAATTCCTTTGAGTTTGCTATCCAAAATCTTAGAAAAATTAAAAATATTTCTTTTGAAAAGTTGTTGAAATTTTGCATTCAGTAAAAGTTTTGTTTCCATCTTTTTTATTCATTTTTTTTCTTTCGTCTTATACACATCATCAGTTTCACTTTCATAACCTTTGATGTAAGACAAAGCCATAAAATTAACGCTAAATTTAAAATCTACTAGACTTTTATGTTTGTAGGCTTCACCGACTAGTTCAAGACTAGGGCCTTGGATTAGGTTGGAGAGGAAACTCTTCAAGGCCATTTAAAATCAAACATTGGAGTTTGAGTTAGGGAGTGTCTAAGTCCAATGTCATGAAAGTTATCCAGGACCCCCCTCTAACACAGGGGATAAACACGAGGTTGCGTGCAGAAAGGTAGTGGAGATAACCCCTCCAAAGATGGACCAATCATAGTGGAGAACACATATAGAGGGCTTGTTTTGGGATTCTGTCGTTTGCATTTGACATGGGGCTTCGCGGGTCTTGAATCCATTCGAGGTCCTCAGTTGTCTTCCAGACCATTTTCTCTCGATACCCTTGACAGGTTTCGGGCTCCATACCCTGCTCATCGTGTTCTACCCGACTTTTGACTGTACCCGCCTGGTGATTGTTCGCGTGCTGGCAACCTAGTTGCCAATCTTTGTTAGGGACATACAAAGGTGACTGTGGGGGTATACCATAGTACCTAGGATAGACATCGGGCCATGCTTTGCAGATGATACCTGGAGGGTGCTTCCATGTTCGAGTTGCACTTGCACCAGTAAGTTGCTCTAGTGTTGGTTGTTGTAACTGTTCTTCCAATTAATTTAGTGTTTGCTTGTCTTATCTTCTAGGGAATTTTTTTAGTGTGTGTTACTTTTGAACGTTTAGACTACCTTAGAGTGTCTTGGATATTCTCACACAATGGAGGATCCTGAGCTCCACCAGTCACGAAGTCTTCTTGGCCTGCCTCTGGTTACACTGGAGCCACCCCCGCCACCATTAAGGCGAAAGCTAGACCAACAAGGGTCTTTTGAAGCGACCGGTTTACAAACCATTGTGCCTGAACAACCCCTGGAGGAATCGACCATTGTGGACCTTGAAGCAACCGCTCTTGGCCCAGTTGAAACCCCAACCACTGATTTCTTGGCACCTTTCATTGTACTAATTCAATTTTACGAGTGCTAGATAGTGTCGCACACAGCAATGGAAACAAATGTTGTTACTCCTTCTGGGAATTCTTTAATTCCCACCACGGTTGTCACCATAGGAGAGATTTCATCTCCTAACCCACCGTCATCGGTCCGAGCCACCATGGTCTTGACTGCAACTACTTCGCACAGTGGTACGATTTTTTCTTTGGTAGCGGCCACAACCCCTTTCACACCAAGTGCGATAGACCCTCCATTCTCATACAGGATGCCTACTTCGGGTACAAGTCCTATACTTTCCTACTCCACTTTACAGACTTTGGGTCTGGGTGCAGGGAGCTCTAGCGCTCCTCTGCAAGGTCACATGGGGGGCACTCCTGCTCCTTTCAATGCTTTCCCTTACGTAGGAGGTCATATCCCTCCTTCGTCCCCTTCACTCGGTGGCTCACATTAGCAATCCACCGAGCAACCTACATACAATAGTTAATTTGGAGCGGGAAGTTAAGGACCACCTTCACATAGTATGTCGGTAGGTTCGACACCGTTTTCTTTGAACGAAACGTTTGGTAACAACACCTTCTTGTCAACCACTTTCCTGACTGGGGGCAACCCCATTTTTGGACAATCTACTCCTGTGCAGGGTACTATTCCTGCACAGGGGGAAAACCTAGCAGGACCTTGGAATTCAGGGCAGGGATCCGTTCCCTCCTCTGGAATGCCGATATGGGGTAATTCTTTCCACAATCAATGGAACCCCGGATAAACTACTATGCCTATCCCCACGGGGTTGGCATGGGGTGATCCCTCCCAAAGTCCTTCAAATATAATGCATGCCCAACAATCTATGTCCTATTTGGGAAATCAGCCGATGATGTCTCCACATATGCAAAATCCTTACGATGGACAGGTCCATGGTTTCTACCAGAATCTGGGCCAGTAGCCAAACTTTTCTTGGCAACCTGGTGCCAGTCAAACTCCAGACCCCTTTTTCCCAGGTTATCAGCAATAACCCAAACTACCATTCCTTGCGATGTTACACTTGCCAGATTTGACAAGTTTGTTGAATGACCCTATTTGTCACGATCTACGTTGGCCTCCTATGCCGACGAAGTTGCCTTCGGACATTCCAAAGCTCGAAGCCAAGCCTAACGAAGATCCAGGAGATCATGTGACTACTTTCCATCTTTGGTGCTCATCTAACTCATTGAAAGATGACTCCATACAGTTGTGATTGTTTCAACATACTCTTATTGGGAGTGTTGCGAAATGGTACATTGAGCTCGATCGCTCAAGATACTCTTCTTTTGGTGAACTGGCGATGGATTTCCTGAACCATTTCTAGTTACCTGTGAGATAATATGCTGGCACAGAGCTGCTCACCAATTTCGAATAGACAACAGAAAACCATATCTCTAATCACATCCGAGAATGGAGACGCCGGAAGAGTTTAATCAAGGTACCAGTCCCACCAGCATTCCTGCTTGAGTGGTTCCTTAAGTCTTTAGTCCCACAGTTATCCAAAGACGTCATGACGTCTAGAGTTTTCTCTGAAGAAGATGCCATCATGAGGGCTCAATAGTTTGAGCTCATCTATTCTCAGTCCGGTTTATTATACAACATCTTTCCAGATGCACCATGTTCAATATTGGATAAAACTAGACAAAGAGTTGGACCACATGCTGATGGTATTGTCGGTTTAGCACAAACAAAGCCTGTTGAGAAACTGATGCAGCAATTGCAACAGTTGTTGATACAACACATAGCATCCAGCCAAACTACTGTTTTGGCTTCTCACCCTACCAAAACGTCGAATGTACACACAGTGCAATCGACTAATCCAAAGGCCACCCAGCAGCCTGAAGGAAAGAAAAAACAATGAAATAAGGGTAAGGGGGGTAATAAACCCACCAATAATGTTGATGGGGACAAAACTGAGAGACGGAAGGTGAGGTATCCATGCAAATTGTGCATGGAAGACCACCTGACCCATCTATGTCCTCGACTTGCAGAAGCCCAAAAGTTTGTGATGCAGCAACAGCCTGCTATGTTGACCAATCCATCTCAACATGGGAAAAATCTAACCCAAGCCTCTGCAAGCACGGAAGGAGGTAGCCAAGAAACCCCTCTTCCCGTGAACAACCCCACGTCCACAAATGTATATATGGTGAAGGGTGATTCTTTTATATCGACTAGAGTGCATGACTATAGTAAACCAAGAACCTTTGAGAAGGGTAAAGAAGATGAACTCCCATCTCTTCCTCTATAGATTTAGAAGATGTTGGGTGAAACAATGGCATGCATTCCCAAAGGCGCATTCAAAAAAGATTCTCATAACCCAAACGCAAGGGCCACCCAAAACTACTATGTGGTGGAAGATTTATCACAAACCCCTTGTGCGATGTCTGCTTTGGAGGTCCTCCAAATCTGCCCTTCTCAGAGGAAATCCTTGTTACCACTTTAGGATCTAATGAGACTTGTAATACGGGTACAATAATGTTGGATACAACCAACTTAAAACCTCATCTGCCTTACCACGTAACATTTCAGATAGTAGTGGCTTATCCCACGAAAAATTATACTCGAAATATTTTCCGCATGGTGGTTGATGAGGGCGCCTTGACATGTGTTATGTCATTAGCATGTTGGAAGGCCATTGGCTAGCCCGTTTTGTCTCCATTGCCTACTCTCCTCACCTCTTTCGACAGTTGTTCATTCCGACCACATGGTGTCATTCCTTCTTTCCCCGTGTAGTTAGGAGGGAAGACCGTGTGTGTCGAAGTAGAGGTAGTCGATGCTCCCCTCGACTATAACCTCTTGTTAGGAAGGAGTTGTACTTATTCCATGCAAGCTGTGGTTGCTACAATTTTCCGGGTCTTGTTGTTTCCACATGAGGGCCGGATAGTGACCATCGATCAATTGTCTTTCTCTAGACCTGGCCCTGCATTGGGGGCATCCACGGTCCCGATGATTGATAATCTGCAACCAGGTGTCGTCAACATAGGGGTTGGTTTATGCCCATCTTTGATGGGGACCTTCAATTACCCGCCCCCTCAAGGTGATATCAGGTTTATATCCAATCACCATAAGGTTGAGATTTTTCAAGTTTCGTCGTTCCATACAACTTACTTCGATGATCCGTGGATACTTCCTTCCCCATCAGCCACGATGGATGAGGCAGGGCACCTAGGTATGTCCATGTCCTTGTACGTTGCTGAAGTAGCATACTCTTTAGTCCAAAAAGCTTCATCTAACACTGATTCAACTCCTACACAAGAGTTAGATCCACTTCTAGAGCCTATTTGGGCTCATGGTTCTCTCGCTAACACCGATTAGTTAGACTTAGTCTTTCCCTCCGACGAAGCAGTAATCGAAGCAATGACTAGTCCAAACAAACCCTGGGAAGATCTTCATCATAGATCATATTTCCTCCCAGAGTTAAGCTGAATCAAAGCAGGAGAATTCACTGTGACTATGACTAGAGATAGGTCTTGTCATACTAATCCCTTATCTACACACAAGATCTATGCTAAGGGTAATATGGCAACCATTGATGAAACGATACCTATCAATATCTCCAGAACCCCTAGCCTCATAGAAAATGTTTTTGTTGGAGCATACAACTCCCCCGAGGAGATGCCAGGCATCGACCCACAAAGATTCTATCATGAGCTAACTTTGTTGTTTTTCAAGCTCGCTTTGAGATCCGAAAGCATCATCCGGTGAGACTACATTTATGCTTTTCGATATCGTCCGGATTAACTGAGAAAAGTAACCATTATGGAGTCTTCTTTAAGCCCTTTTCAGACTCCTTAAAGATGAAAATATTGCCGAGTGACCTTGTTTCTTCACACTCGTTCAATTGGTCCAGAAGAACATTCCTTAAACAGGTATTCTTTTAAACCCTTTTCAGACCCTCTAAACATGAAAATATTGTTGAGCGATCTTGTGGCCTTTCATGCTCGTTAAACTGAAATTTGAAGTCACGTATGTCCGATGGTAGTTTACCCCTTTTTCGGTCTGGATGGTCAACTGTACAAACAAAGGTATACTCTATGGAACTTTCGTTCTTTAGAAGAGTACTCTCAGGTATAATTTTATCCCTTTTTCGGGCCTGAGGGACTAAACTTATGAAAAAGGAACCCCCACGGAGTCCATAGTTAAGCTCTTTTTAGACTCCCTAAAATTGAAAAGACTGTCGAGTGACCTTATTCTTTCACACTTGTTAAAATTGGTCCAGAAGAATATTCCTGACGGAATCCATAATTAGGCTTTTTTCCGACTCCTTAAAAATGAAAAAATGGCCGAATGATCTTGTCTTTATCACACTCATTAAAATAATTTTGAATAGACGTCTTGTCAGTGCTAGTTTACCCCTTTTTTGAACCGACTAGACTATATTCGAAAAATCTACCCCAATGGAGTCTCCTTTTATGTTTTTCAGACTCTCTAAATATGAAAAACCACCAAGCTTACCTTCTCTGGGCTCGTTAAACTTACATCGAAGGACGTTACCATTGTGTGTTTTATTAACCGCATTTGCATATCTTATATGCTAGCCTTGTAACAGTTTGCTTCTGTGTCTTAACACCTTTGGCCCACAGAGGATTTTTCCCGAGTATTATTTTACTAGAACATCAGTCTTGTCCTTGTGCCTTGAACTTATATGTTTGCAACACTCGTTCCTCCATTGTAACATAATATTCCTTGATTCTTTTTTCCAAAATTATTAAAAAAGACAAAAAAATCAAATATACCCCTAAAAGAGGAAGGGAAAAGTATTTTCTTTATTGGCAGTGTCATGAGTCGCCCTTGAATAAAGCACATCTATCCATTTTTTCATCAGACTATGGGATGTAGTACAACCTTAGGAATCTTTTCTCACTATATAGAGTTGTGTCCTCCACCATTTGGTTATCCTTCCAAACATATGGAGAGTTTGCGTTGCCTTCTGCTTCGTAGAATTATGATTAATGCGATGTTGCCTGAATCTCATTATTTGTCATGCTATTATCTAAGGGAAGTTTGTCACCAAGCCTGAGTTAGCCCCTCTGCAATATGTCTCTTGTCCTCATACCCAGCCATCCTGAACATCCAATCAAGTCCTTGTTCGAAATCACTGAAGCCTTCCATCTGATCATCAAGATTATCAAGTCCATGACCGACGAGCCATCGAAGACCTCTGGGTAGTGCAGTCGTACACTCATATTACACTCCTACCCGAGTTTTGAAGATTTTGAAGTTGTTGCTCGAGCTCTGAAGATCTCATCTCCAACCATCAGGCTTAATCAACTTCTAGAAGATGGATACTCTATATGTATATATTTTTGATTTTGAGATGTAGCTCCACTGTGTATTGTTCGCGGCTACTCTTTATAGTTATTTGACATGGATCTATAGTGTATTTGATTGGTAGCCATGATTCTATTTTATCCCGAGCATGGGTATGCCCGCCTCAGTGAGACATTTGTTATTTTGCAGATGGCACCTCCCAGTTCCTGATCCTTGGGCTCAATCGTTCAGCACATCAGTAAAGATTGGTAATGTATTTCGGCCATTAGATGCTATTCTGACCTCACACATTAGGGGGCATCTGTTATAACCCTAAATTGCACCAGATATGCTTACCTGGCATCAGGCCATCTCATAGCCCTTCTTTGCCAAAAACTATTGAACAACTCTTCTAAAAAATCCATTTTTAAAAGTCCACGCTAGCTGGCCTACTACAGCCCGCGTGGATCTACAGTGTCCACGCTAGCAGGCCCACTACCCACATGGACCTTCAAAATCACAAAAAAAGGAAAGTTTTTGACGGAACCCAAAAGCTATGGGTGAGTTAACTGAAACTCCCGGTCATGCATGGCCGAGGGTTTGTCCAAATACCTAGCTCCTTTTAGCCTATAAAAGAAGGGGTAGGGGTCCCATTTGGAAGGAGTATGGCGAACAAGTAACCAAGCTCAACGGAGGATCGACATCAAACACCGGGAACGAGGTAGGTTGATCTTTCCATGCATTTACTAAGAAAAGGGGATTTAAATCTAGGGATGAAGGTAGAAAGTAATTTCTCTTCGGTCATATCTGCATGCAAAGTCTAAACTCTATTTGCTAGTCCGTAGGGAGATTTTCCCAACAACACATATTTACATTTGAACATGAATCTTCATCAATAGATGCAGCACTATAGGCTATTCAAATAAAGATATTCTCATAAGAAGGGTCGATGGAGGTGGTACTAGTATGAAATGCGCACATAGCTACTATGACTCTCCACAAGTTATTGGAGTGTTACAATGTGGCTAAGGAAGAGAATGATGAAGAAGATCCATGAAACGTATAAGTACTAGAGATCAGAGGAGAATGAGTAGTATAAACCCAGCCGATAAATATGTGGAAGGTAAATATTGGGATGACAGAGAATCTGAAGTTTTCACATATAAGGGATTACTAGAGTGATGAGACAGTCGAAAACATTGCATACTTATTGCATGGATATCAAGACCTATTCCCAACGACATTTTCATAGATGAAGGGGATAACATGGGGCATATGTGAGATGAATATTCTATTGAAACCAAGAGTGAATCCAATATGTTAGAGACCTTACAGGTTAAATCTAAAGTACAAGGAAAAGGTGAAGGCTGAAATAGATAGGATGTTGGACACAAGAATCATCAAACTGGTAGAAGAATCTGAGTGGATAAGTCGAATGGTAGTGTAGGACAACAAGGCAGGAGGAATCATGATCTTCATGGATCTAAGGAAGTTGAATAATGCGTATTTACATACCCATTCCCAACACCATTCACAGATGATGTACTGGAGAATGTAGGAGGACAAGAAAATTTTTCTTTCACAGATGGATTCTCATGGTACCATCAGATAAAAATTATGCCGAAGGACTGACACAAAATCCTAAGTATAGAAGAAGTGTACAAACGAGGTGTGTTGTAATATTGGTTGTTGTCATTGATGTCAACCCTAGTCATTGGTTGTAGTCATTGATGTCAAACCTAGCCATTGTATTTTGGAACCCACAATTGATCGAAGTAGAGATACATGAAGGAAATTACACATGCAGATACAACACCCATGGATGGACAACATAATTCATGCCACTTCCAGAGGTATGTGGCACGTCGTGTGGATCCTCACGATTGAGGAGAAACGAATTTTTGAATATAATAATGTGAATTGAAGAAGAAACTACATGTCGGCCCTAATGTTAAAATACAATGACATAAAGGGTATAAATACATCTCATTATACATTCATTTTTCAATACACACAAGTTTATTATTGAGCAAGGAGATATAAGTTGAATTTCTGAGGAAATATGAAGTAAAGAATGTTGATACTGAGAGGGGGGTGAATCAATATCAAGTACAATTTAAAAACTTTTCCAACTTATTCTTCAACCCAATTATATATTCAATTATATCCAATGAGAAATGAACAATAGTAGAAGAGTTACACCAATATGCCACAATACACCATGCACAATATATGAGAAATAACCAATAGTTATTATTCAAGGGAAGTAATGACTTCCAAAGGTAGCTACAACTTCCAAATATAAAGGGAGGGATAAACCTCCAAAAGGAAGATACAATCCTCCAATATCAAGAGAGGTTTGACCTATCCATCCTTGCCCCTTCCTTCCACCAAAGAATATTTGAGAGATAATAAAATTTTACATTAAGTCATCATGATCAACTAACCATCACATAGAACCTGATAACGCTTCCTGAGACTTCTTCAACTTATGCAATTCTTCACATATTAGAATACTATGATCCTGTAGATAATATAACTCAATGTATTCTCTGAAACTCCTCCAATTTTCACTCCTTGAATCCTCCCTAAAAAGAAGTTATAAAGAGAATGGTAGACCTTATTCAATTCTGGTTTATTCAGGAGAGCGAACATGTACAGAATGCCCCACACTCAATATTTAACATCGGATTCTGAAATTTACACACATAAAACTACATCCCATACTCTTTTCAATGAAATTGGTCTCACTTCATTTGGATTCTCTATGAATAATTTATGATTTTTTTACCCAAAACAGTTGTTTATGACTAGCTTCGGGACTAGTCAAAAACCCTATCTTCCACAGAGTGTATCTCCAACATTATAGTGAATAAAGAGCCGAAATATTTGCCACGGGTACCTAGATATGTCTTGTCAATACCATCCATTTCACTATCTGAATCATTCTAGAAAAACATTTATAGTGAAAATGGTAAGATGACCTATAAATAGCATACCTTAGAACACTTCACCAGAAGACTTCACGTTCCCTTGAAATTTGGCCTTCTTTAATTCAGATTTCCACCGAAATTCGACTTATATCTCCTTGTTCATTAACAAACTTGTGCGTGTTGAAAAATGAATGTATAATGAGATGTATTTATACCATGTATGTCACTTATTTTTAACATTAGGGCCGACGTGACACTTTCTTATTGTGTAGTTCTTTTCTTTAATTATCTTTAGGGTCGACCTGTACATCCTTCTTCAATTCACTTTGTCATCTTCAAAAATTCATTTCTCCTCAACCATGAGGATCCACGTGATGTGCCACCTACCACCGGAAACAACATGATGTATATTATCCATCAATGGGTGATGTATATGTATGTGCACTGTCCTTCATGTCCAAATAACTTCATCAATATTGGGGTTCAAAACCAATGACTAGGGTTGACATCAATGACAACAACCAATCTTCCAAAAATCTCCCCCTTTGTCATTGATGGCAACACTCGTGCTCACCCTGTGATCATGATCCCAATTTCTCTCCCCCTTTGACATCAATGGAAAAGGGTGGGGTTGCTCCCCCTGAGTTCAATGGCATAAGGTGACCTTCTTCTTTGGGGCTTCTCCCCCTGAACATGTGGCACTCAATAATACTTCTTCCTTAGTTTTGGTCTTTGGGACTTTTCTTCCTTGGAATCCTTTTGTGTGGCTTATGTCTTCTCTCTCTTCTTCATGTCTAGGATGTATATGTTGTTCGGTCTTCTTGTTGTAGTTGCAACCAATCTTCCTGAGTTATTTTCTCTGATTTTACATTTTCGAGAGTCAAACGTATGAGTGTATCCCTGATCACATATTTTGTTGACACTGAGGAGATTATGCTTCAGATATTCAACCAATAGTACTTTTCCTTCTTTTACATTTTCACTTCCAATCTTTACAGTTCCTTTTCCAATTATTTTGGTAGATGAGTCATCTCCAATTGCAACATTTCCACCCTTTTTCTTGACGCTGACAAATTTTCTTTGATCTTCGGTCATATGAGATGAGCACCCACTATCTATGAACCATTCATCTTCTTATTTTCATTATTTAGCGACCAATGTTATTCGACATTTTTCATTGTGTGTAATTTCTTTCCTTTTCCGTGTTGTAGTTGGTATAGGGACATTTGGCATAGGATTATCTTCCTTCATCTCTCTACAATCTCATGTTTTGTGACCAAGATTATTGCACTTGTAGCATACAATATTTTTATCCATTAATGGTCAAATGGATTATAATTTATGTTGATAGCTCTACGAACATTTCCATATCTACTATTTGCACCATTCATGTAGCTTGCATAGTTATTCCTTTCATTGATTCTACAATTGATTTCCTTATGTCCAAAATTTTCAAAATTATAACAATGTCCAAGAAAGAAATTTTGATACTTGGGAGTAAGTGATCTTCTTTGTGGTGTGGTCCATATGGGTTCACGATCTATTCTTTTGTAGTTCCTTCATAATGTTTTCCTTCATACCTGATGATAGAGTATCTTCTTGATGTCTCATTCCTTCTGAATTCTAGTCCTATATCTTGTTGTTCAACTTGTTCTGGAGTGTTGGTTTCATCATTTTCATCTTCCTTCTATTGTTTTGTTGTCTTCAAACTGTCATTGTATCCTAGTATTGTCTTGTCGTTTGGAGATATTTGAATGCTAAGGATCTCATCTAATTTTTCCAGTGTTTTTTTTTTTAAATTATTCAACTTTTCTATTGTCAATAGTAGCTCCCATTTTGTGTGATCCAATTCTTCTTTCAATTTCTCATAATCTTCTAATTGTTCCTTCAAGCTATCAATGGTCTTTTCAAGCTTGTAATTCTCTTCTTCACAACTACTCAATTCAACTTTTAGTATTATGTTTGTGTTTCTAAGCTTGCTATTTTCATTTTCAACATGCTTCAACTTTTCAAGACTCTCACCTTCTTGTTCACTCTCTGCATTGTCTTTGTATCCCCAAAAGGAATTAAGGTTGGTTTCTTCATCTGAATCTTCTTCAAAAATGATTTCTTTTTCTTTAGAACTCTTTTGATCATCATATTGGGTTTCTTGGGTTATGAAGAGGACTTCTCCTCCATCATTATCTTCTTCATCACTCTCATCTGAGGAGATGTCATCATCCTTGGAGTAGAAGCTCTTTTTTTTGTTGAGACTTATCTTTTTATAGTAGCAGTTTTCAACAATATGTCCTATTCTACCACAATTAAAGCATTTGAGAGGATACTTACCTTTGTATCTTCTACTTCCCTTATGGAACCTTCTTACAAAATTTGATATTTCTTCATCAAGGTCGTTATCCTTGTCTTTTGTCTTCTTTATGGATTTAAAGGCTGCTTCATTGTTTGGCTAGTCACTTTCTGTACCTATTCTCATTTCATATGCTATAAGAGACCCATGTAATTCATCCATTGTCATTTTGGTCAAGTCCTTTAGTTTCTTCAATGGCGGAGACCTTAGCATCATACTTCAAGAGAAGTGATCTCAACACTTTTTGTACAACCAAGGATTCATTGAGATCTTCACCTAATCCTCTGATAGCATTAACAACTTCATCAACTCTAAGAAAATAGGTTGCAATATCTTCCTTTTCATCCATCTTCAAATTTTCAAAATCTTCTCTATGTCGTTGAAGCTCGACCTGCTTAACTTTTGGATCACCTTCATAGATACTCTTGAGTTTTTCCCATACCTCTTTAGCAGTGCTATAGCCCATCACTTTTCTAGAAATGGTTGGTTCCAATGCTCCTAGAATAACATATCTGGCCTTTGAATTACAACTCATAAGCTTCTTCTCATTTGGATCGTGTTGAGGGGTCCTAGATCCCTTTAACTCAACAGTAGGAACCAAACCTGCCACCGAGGCCCAATTAGACTCTGCAGTGTTTAATAGTGGAGTGGTTCTCCAGACCTCACGATCTAGCCAATTAATCGATGGGATTTACATTTTCTTGTGAAAGCTTCTCCTTCAGTTTAGATGTTCTCTTTTTGTATTTTCTCTTATAGGTGGGACCGATACAAGATAAAATCCGGTATAAACCAACTAGGTAACAAAGTGGGAAAACTTAACTACTAGAGAAGGTTGAGCTTGGGATAACCCTTTTACCCTAGCATGCAGACAATGATTCTCTACCACAAGCCTAGTACTAATACATTAACCTATTGGTGTTCCAATTATTGACCGAGACAAAATTATCATAAGAAAACATACATGCAATAAACGATGGAAAGAAAAATAGTTTCCTTAACTCTAATCATCAATTACATATTAACACAACGATTTACTTTTCATCATTAAAGACAAGAACTGTAAAAATATTGAATCAGATAACTTATCAACAGATTCAGAAGTTTTTACTCATTACAACATCCGTTCATGAGATATAAATCAGAAATAATTCTTCTTCGGATCCAATCACCCACGCTTTTGATAAAACGCAACCTTTGTCTCTGGTCCTAAACAAGACTTCTCAATTAAGGTAGCTCCGAAATAGTTCTTTACAAATCCAAAATTGAGGTTATTTGCAACAACCATTGACCTTTGCTAATAGGTCGATTCTACTATTTATAACATATTATTAACTAAAAATAACTATTAAAAGTGAAACTAAGTAAAACAAAACTCGCCACATGGCGCTTTCTTCTCTCATCCTTCTAAGAGTCATCAAATGATCTCACTTGAGAGGATGAATCTTCTCGTATTCTGACCACTTGACTAAGATATCCTCGCATGTGTTGGAATACGAGAATATGTGTTGTTCCATTGGGGCCGAAATGATCTCTCTTATATCTATTGCCCATGCCTGATACTTGACTATTATAGCACTTAACTGCTACAACATGGTTTGAGATTTGATCGTGTGTTCAATGAACTGTTGCACTTGACCTGGCACCATGTTTGCCACCCTTTCTATCTTCGCAGCCCATGATGATTCTTGCTCGACATGTACTTTGACTATGTCGCACAAGTCGACAAAGTCATTGGGTGTGCCAAATTCAGGGAGGCCGATGTTCCCAGTTGATATTGGTCCAACTTTTTTCGCACTCGGCCCATTTCTCTTGGATTTCCTGATGAGGTTCTTGAGCCATTTTTACCCAATTTTCAGTTGATTTATTTATGCGGTCGATGCTTCTTTCCCTTAGCACCCAGATGTCGTGCTCTTCGGTATCTCGGCCATGTTGAACCGCGGTGATGTAGTCAATCCTTTCCACGACTTGGTGTGATTTCTCGTACCACCTTTCCATATCTTTGCACGTCACCAACGCCATGAGGGTGTCTTCTTGAATCTCGTCTATCCTTGAAATGAATAGGTGCCATTCATCTGTAAATTTACTATAGGCCTCCTGGAATTCGCTCCTCAGGAACACCGTGACCTGTGTGGTGTCCTGGTAATATTTTTCCAAATGGCATAAATGTTGATGCAGGAGCATCGTAAGCAAGCCAGCAAAGTGAGCGCAAAAGTGGAGGACAACTGGATATGCATCGGCACACATTTTGAAGACATTTTGAATTTAAAAGAAGGAACATTAATGTAATATCTAGGATGATGTATTTTCATTTATGTTTTGAAGATTGTAAAACAAATCTTGAGCGTTGCTCTCATGTGTCAGATATGAAGGAATTTATTGTAATAAATGTAAAGTAGTTGTATCTTTTAATTCTGGATTAGATAACTTAGAGTGTAGGGGGGAAACTCTAGAAAGCTCCCTCACATGTATTGTATTGTAGGATTATTCTCATTGTAAGAAGTATAAGCAAGAGCACAAAGAGAAATATAGATTGTAGAATTGTATAAGCATATAGCGGTTTCTATAGAACCCATGTACATATGCACTTGGATTAATATAAATATGATTTGATCCAATTTCATGGTGTTGTGATGAATGTTGTTTACATCTATTGAATGGTATGTTTACAATTTTCTTATATCCTCTGTTATGCATTTATTTCAACGTTATGTGTGCATATTCTCTTGATTTCATGTTGAATGTATGAAGTCTGTGAGAGGAGGAGTATGAGTTTCAATTGTTTCTCATCCTGATAATTCCTGTAAAGAGTGCAGTGAACATCTGCAACGGGTGCGTTGATGAGTTCTCGGTTTCATCTCAGAAAAGCTCATGAGAGATATCGTTCTCATACCAATAGAAGTGCAGGTAGAGCATAGAGCTGTGAAAGGTGTGCGCAGGCTGGTTTAAGTCTTAGACTTATCCAACCAAGGAGAAAGATTGAAGAACTATTGTTGCAAGGAGTGCGCAGAGTTGGAAGTGTGAATAACCAAAGGTTATCGTGAATGACACAAGGAGTGCATGCAAGAACCCTTTAGAAATCCTTGAGTTGCTATAGAGTGTAAGCTCGGAAAGGATAGTGACTTGGAAGAAGTTCAAGGAAGTATGAGGTCTAGAGTCACCTCGCAGAAGCTAAGTTCAGGAGGAAAAGACGCCAAGTATTTGGGTAAGAAGTCTTTGAGAAGTATGAATGGACGGTTGAAATTCTCAGAGGGAGAATCACTGAAGTTCCATGGGCCATTGGATTTTGCAAACCAGCGGAAAGGTTAAGGCCGAGTGTATTCCATCATTCATAAGCTCAGGAGGGAGAATAGCCATCAGATCTGGATCAACAAGAGTCATTGATCTAGTTCTTGGAATTTTGAATTTTTTGGAAGTCGGAAGAGTGGAGGAGTCAGAACTCGAGAATTCACGAGTCGTGAAATCCCAATGGGATCTGGACCATCAGATCGTGGAAATATCAGAGCCATTGATTTGTGATGAGGAGTCATCGTGATTTCAGCTATCAGGTGAAGGGAGTTGTTACATTGCAAATCGTCGATACGCGAAATCCCGAGGTGCCGAAATATATGGTCCCAGGTTGTAGTCAAGAGTCACATCAAGCGAAGTCAAGGGAGGAGCCAAAGGCCTATTATCCCTTTTTAGGGTTCCAGGGATTGAAAGAGTTAGAGGGAATCACACCAGGATTCGCAAAGTCGCGAAACCTGAAATACCTTTTTGGGAAAGGTTGTGATCACATCAGTTGGTCATGTGGGTAAGAGTTGGTGCTTAGTGCTTGTTTGCACAGGCACAACTCATAAGAAGGACCTGTGGAAACACTTGTGTGTGTGGAAGATTCTTGCAGGGAATCAAAGAGTCAATCAGACTCAAAGGGGAGATAAAGAATGATCCTTAGACCGGGAGGTTGAGAAGAACCTGTTGAGGTAGGGTTGTTGCATCAGGTGGTATCAGAGCGCATATTTTAAATTTCTGTAGCAGAGATTAATTTACAACAATGTTTCCCAAAAGACGTCAAGATAGACCAATTTCCGATCCAGCTGTGGAAATGGAAATGAGAGAACTATGTGCTCGATTAGATGCTATGGTGACAACATAGTGATGGACAGTTGATGCTAGAGATGTCAGTGAAGCTGAAAGAGAAAATGAAGCTGGAGCTGAAGAAGAAGTTGTAGCTGAAGATGCTGCAAAGGAACGTCTATTCAGAGTTGTTGCAAGAATAGGTTCCAGAGAAAAGATGGATATTCCAATGTATGAAGGAAAATTATACATTGAGGAGCTACTAGATTTGTTTAGAGTTCTAGATAAATACTTTGACTATGAGGATGTTGAGGAGGATAAAAAAGTTAAACATGTTGTCACTAGACTTAAAGGGAATGCATCACTATGGTGGGATTAACTGCAGGCTGACAGACATTGCAAAGGCAAGCAAATAATCAAAAGTTGGGATAGGATGGTCGTGAAGATGAAATCCAAGTTAATACCCAGATATTACCAAATTAATTTGTTTCAAAGAATGCATAATTTAAGACAGAAGGGGATGACAGTGAATGAATACATTGAAGAATTCTATAGGATAAATATCAGAGCTCGTCATCGTGAGAGTGATGATGAAAAGGTCGCCAGATACATGAATGGTCTGAGATATGACATTCAAGATGAGATGAGCATGATGATGATTAAGAATGTGGAAGATGTTTATAAAATGGCTTTAAAGTCTAAAGAGAAATTGGCCCGAAAGAAATCTCAAAGGGGTAGGGGTAGAAGTTTGAGCAGAGGCAAAGAAATTTCCCAAGACAGAGTACAAAAGCCCAAGGATGAAGAAAAGAAACCTCATAATAACCCTGAAAGAGGAGGAAGTTCACATGGAAGACAATATGTCGATAAGAACACTTTTTCGCAAGCAAGAGGAAGAGGAAGAGGAAGAGGAGGTGAAATAAAGCATTTTGTCTATCGAAAGATCGGACACAAATATTTTGAATGTCCTGAGAGAAAAAGAGATGGAGGAGGAGAAGCTCACATTTCATAAGTGCAAAGGTGAAATCTTGAGGTAGAAGATGCAGAAGGCGGAAGATCCTTATTGATGCGGAAAATTCTCTTGCAGCCAGAGAAAGAGATGGAGAATCCAGTCCAGAGAAACAACTTGTTTAGAACTTCTTGCAAGACCAAGGACAATGTATGCAAGGTAATAGTGTATAGTGGAAGTACATATAATCTAGTATCCAAAGAAATAGTGGAGAAGATGGAATTGGAGACAATTTTACATCCAAGCCCATACAAGGTTTCGTGGTTGTAAAAAGGACATCAGGTAACAGTCACTAAACAATGTTTAGTTGAATTTAAGATAGGAGGTTATAGAGATGAGATATTATGTGATGGCATTCCCATGGATGTCTATCATATTTTGTTGGGAAGACCATGGCAATATGACAACAATGTTGTTCATGATGGAAGAAAGAACACATACACCTTGGAAAAGAATGGTAGAACGCATATGTTGCTGCCAATTGAGTATAAGAAGGTGAAAGAAGAAGCAAGAAATACTATACTTCTCATGAGTAGGATGGAACTTATGGAGGAATTCAAGAAAGATAAAGACATGCAGTTTGTTGTGGTGAGGAAACCTAGAGTCATCTTGACAAGTACTTCCATAGATGATCTACTGGAGGAAATTCAGGAACTACTGGAGAATTTTGTTGATATTGTGGTGGATGATTTACCTTGTTCGTTGTCGCCCATCAGAAGTATAAGCCCTCACATTGACCTTATACTAGGAGAAATCTTATAAAAAAAAGCATCGTACAGATTAACGTCGTAGGAGAATGAAGAGGTTAAGAAGCAAGTCCAGGATTTGATTGACAAAGGATTGGTCAGAGAAAGCTTGAGTCCATGCATTGTGCCAATAGTGTTAAGTCCAAAAAAAGATGGTGGATGGAGAATGTGTACAGACTCGAGGGCTATAAAAAAAATCTACACCAGGTATAGATTTCCTTTACCTAGGATGGATGACTTAATGGATTGTTTGAGTGGAGCAAAGTTTTTTTCAAAAATTGATTTGAAAAGCGAATATCATCGTATTAGAATGAGGGAAGGTGATGAATGGAAGACAACATTCAAGATGAATGAAGGACTATATGAATGGATTGTCATGTCTTTTGGTTTGATCAATGCACCAAGTACTTTCATGATATTGATGAACGAAGTCTTGAAGAATTTCATTGGAAAGTTTGTAATTGTGTATCTTGATGATATACTGATCTTAAGACCGAGGAAGAACATTTGAGACACCTAACTCTATTGATGAGGAGATTGCATCAAGAGAAGTTGTTGATAAATTTGAAGACGTTGTATTTCATGAAGAAATAACTCATTTATTTTGGGTTTGTGATCTCTTCGAATGAGTTGAGGATGGATCCTGAGAAAGTAAATTCAATCAAAGATTGGTTGTCTCCAAGGAATATCTTTGAACTCAAAAGATTCCATGGATTAGCCAATTTTTACAGGAATTTCAACAAAAATTCTAGTGGGATTAGTGAGTCAATGATGGACATAGTCAGGAAAAGACATAAATCTTTTCATTGGACAAAGTAAGAAGAGAAAAGTTTCAAATCACTGAAGGAGAAGATAATTGGACAACCAATTTTGGTTTTGCTAGATTTCAGTAAAACATTTCAAGTCAGATGTGATGTAAGTGGATTTTTGATTGGATCAGTCTTAAGTCAAGACAATAGACCAATTGCATACTTCAGTGAGAAGTTGAACGAGACAAAGATGAAGTATTCAATGTATGATAAAGATTTTTATGCAATCATACAAGCACTGAAGAAATGGAGGCACTACTTGGTTCCGAAAGAGATTGTCTTGTATAGCGACAACCATGCTTCACAATTCATAACTCGACAGGAGAAATTGAACCAAAAACATGAAAAATGGGTTTAGTTTATGCAGAAATTTACTTTTGTTATACAACACATTTCTGGAACTGCTAACAAGGTTGTTGATGCGTTGAGCAGGAAATGTTTGATTCTACAAGAGTTTCATGTGAAGACCTTAGGTTTCGATAACCTTAAGGATATGTACAGAGATGATTCAGATTTCAAGGACACTTATGAAGCACGTGAGAATCTTGTTCTAAGATACAAAAGCCAATGGATTGAATATTTAATTCAGGATGGATTATTATTCAAAGGAAATCAGTTGTGTGTCCCGAAGATTTCTCTGAGAGAGAATCTTCTGATGGAAAAACATAGTGGGGGATTGGTTGGACATTTCGGCCATGAAAAAACATTTGTGCAAATGAACAACTTATATTATTGTTTAGGGTTGAGGACATATGTCAAGAAATTTGTCAAAAAATGTAGAATTTTCCAACACACAAAGGTAAAAAGACAGAATACAAGATTATATCAACCATTGCCAAAACCAAAGAGGTCGTGGGATGCGTTAAGCATGGATTTTGTGTTAGGACTGCCAAGGGCATAGAGAGGTTGTGATTCCATATTCATGGTAGTCGATAGATTTTCCAAAATGACACATTTCATTCCATGTTAGAAAACCAATGATGCAGCACACATTTCAAACCTATTTTTCAAAGAAGTTGTTAGACTTCACGACTTACCCAAGAGTATTGTTTCAGATAGGGATACCAAATTTGTTGGTCATTTCTGGAGGACATTATGGAAGAAGATGGGAATAGATTTATCTTTTATCTCAACATATCACCCTCATATGGATGAACAAACTGAGGTAGTAAACCAAAGCTTAGGAGATTTGTTAAGGATTTTAGTAGCTGAACATCACAGTCAGTGGGATCAAATTCTTTCACAAGAGGAATTTGCATATAATGACTCACCTAACAAGAGCACATGACAGATCCCATTTCAAATAATGTATGGAATACATCTGAGAGGAGTATTTGAGTTGAGAGACTTAGAGTAGAGTGAGTTCATAAGTGCTGGAGTAGAGGACTTTGCAGCAGAGATGCAAGAGCTCCATAGCAAGATTAAAGAGTGATTGCAAAAGTCCAACTAGGAATACAAGCACAGAGCATATCAACACAGAAGAGAACTTCAGTTCAAAATAGGAGATTTGGTCTTAGCGCATCTGAGAAAAGAAAGGTTCCCAAGGGGTACATATAATAAGCTAAAGATGAAAACGATAGGGCCGTGTAAGATTTTGAGGAAATTTGAGGCCAATGCTTATGAAATAGAATTGCCAAGTGGGGTAGGAATATCGCCCATATTCAATGTAGCAGATCTATATCCTTACAGAGAAGATGAAACAGAGGGATCATAGGATCAGAAGGAAGTTCAATGGGTTAAACAGATGCATGTAGCTGAAAAGCCACAGATGGAAAATATCATTGATCAGAGAGTTAGCAAGAAGACCCGGCAAAAGACATATCTTTAGTTTCTGATCAAATGGAAAGGACACCCGATTGAGGATGTCAGTTGGGAAAGTGAAGCAAGTATCCAGAACCATGGAAAGACGGTGTAGGAGCTCATGAATAGGAGTTCATGAATTTCTTAGCCAGAGTAGTATGATGCAGGAGCATCGTAAGCAAGTCAGCAAAGAGAGCGCAAAAGTGGAGGACAATTGGATATGCACTAGTGCACATTTTGAAGACATTTTGAATTTAAAAGAAGGAACATTAATGTAATATCTAGGAGGATGTATTTGCATTTATGTTTTGAATATTGTAAAAAGATCTTAAGCGTTTCTCTCATCTGTCGGATATGAAGGCATTTATTGTAATAAATGTAAAGTAGTTGTAGCTTTTAATTCCAGATTAGATAGCTTAGAGTGTCCAGGAAAAACTCTAGAAAGCTCCCTCGCATGTATTGTATTGTAGTATTATTCTAATTGTAAGCAGTAGAAGAAAGAGCACAGAGAGGAACAGAGATTGTAGAATTGTATAAGCATATAGCCGTTTCTATAGAACCCATGTACAGATGCACTTGGATTAATATAAAAAAGATTTGATCCAATTTAATGGTGTTGTGATGAATGTTGTTTACATCTATTGAATGGTATGTTTACAGTTTGCTTATATCCTATGTTATGCATTTATTTCAATGTTATGTGTGTGTATTCTCTTGATTTTATGTTGAATGTATGAAGTCCGTGAGAGGAGGAGTATGAGTTTCAATTGTTTCTCGTTCTGATAATTCCTACAATGAGTGCAGTGAACGTCTGCAAGGGGTGTGTTGACGAGTTTTGGGTTTCATCTCAGAAAAGATCAGGAGAGATATCGTTGTTCTCATACCAATAGAAGTGCAGGTAGAGCATAGATTCATTGAACAGGCTGGTTGAAGTCTTAGACTTATCCAACCAAGGAGAAAGATTGAAGAACTATTTTTGCAAGGAGTGCATAGAGTTGGAAGTGTGAATAACCAAAGGTTATCATGAATTCCACAAGGAGTGTGTGCAAGAACCCTTTATAAATCCTTGAGTTGCAGCAGAGTGTAAGCCCAGGAAGGATAGTGACTTGGATGAAGTTCAAGGAAGGACGAGGTCTAGAGTCACCTCATAGAAGCCAAGTTCAGGAGGAAAAGACACCAAGTATTTGGGTCAGAAGTCTTTGAGAAGTCTGAATGGACTGTTGAAATTCTCAGAGGGAGAATCACTGAAGTTTCATGGGCTGTTGGATGTTGTAGACCAGTGGAAAAGTTAAGGCTGAGTGTCTTTCAACATTCACAAGCTTAGGAGGGAGAATAGGCATCAGATCTAGTGCTTGGAATTTCAGATTTTTTGAATGTTGGAAGAGTGGAGGAGTCAGAACTCGAGAATTCACGAGTTTTGAAATCTCGATAGGATCTGGACCGTCATATTCTTGGAAGCTCAGAGCCGTTGATTTGTGAGGAGGATTCATCGTGATTTTTGGCTATCGGGTGAAGGGAGTTGTTACATTGCAAATCGTTGATACGTGAAATCCCGAGGTGCCGAAATATATGGTCCCAGGTTGTAGTCAAGAGTCACATCAAGCAAAGTCAAGGGAGGAGCCTAAGGCCTGTTAGCTCTTTTTGGGGTTCCTTGGATTGAAAGAGTCAGAGGGACCCACACCAGGATTCACGAAGTCGCGAAACCCAAAATACCTTTTCGGGAAAGGTTGTTATCACATAAGTTGGTCACGTGGGTAAGAGTTCACGCTTAGTGCTTGTTCACATAGGTGCAACTCGTAAGAAGGACCTTTGGAAAGACTTGTGTGTGTGGAAGATTCCTGCGAGGAATCAAAGAGTCAATCAGACTCAAAGGGGGGATAAAGAATGATCCTTAGACCGGGAGGTCGAGTAGAACCTTTTGAGGTAGGGGTGTTGTGTCAGATGTTCCAATTCCTTTAGAGCAACAGCCAACTCCTCTTCATCCCTTTTTTCTCTGTCCAGGGTGGCATTTGTGATTTCCATCCCTACGTCAATAAGTTTGGATGTCTTAGCATGCTCTTTGTTGATCAGTTTTTCCTCTGTGGTGATGAGGATGGAGTGATCTAGAGTAATCCTCTTTTTCTTGGTGGTTCTCTTCATGATAGCTTTCCTTTTCCAATCATAGGTGATGGCCTATATATTATCCACTTCATCCATGGGTTCAAGGATTTGTTGATCTCCCTAGGTAAGCATATTTCCCAGGCCTCCGACGGTATCTGTTCAAGATTGGGTTCTTGAACTTCTTCCATGTGTTCTGAAGGTCCGACCTCCGGTTGTTTCTCATTGGGAGGTTGAGTACCGGTTGAAATTGAAGCATCAGGGGTAGGCTCAGTACTTACTTGATAATCAGCTGTTGAGACATTGATTTCCTTATGTGGAACTTCTTCCTTTTATTCGCCCGACCTTGGCACCTCCGTCGGACTGTCCATTTGGGTCTTCGGTACATAGGGTATCTCAGTGTCTAAGACACTTTCGACCTCCTTTTCATTCTCTATAAGGCCCTACATTCGAGCATCGGGAGTTGAGGAAGATGCCTTCTCGGGCTCCTTTTCTTTGGTGATCCGCGTAGGAGTCACCAGGTGTTAAAGCAAGATTTGGCTCACCTTATGCAACCTTGCAGAGAGGGCCTTACACCATGGCATATAGATATCTTCATATTCATTTCGAGATTGGTTTTACTGGGCCTTGTTCACAACTATGACAACTATTAGCATGTAACCGCATTTGTATTTTCCTATTCATGGCCACAGACACTTTTTTGGTATATTTTTTACATGGATCTACAGTGTATTTTTGTCAGCCATATATGCAAAGTCAGTGCAGAATGAAATGAGCAATTGAATTCAACCAAATGGTTCTATAACACTCCACTTATGGGTTATTTATAATGTATTTTGGCCATCGTAGATACTCCTCTGACCTCACACATTAGGGGACATCTGTTAAAGAAAGATTTTCCTCACCTTATGCAACCTTGCAAAGAAGGCCTTACTCCATTTCCCTATGTAGACTTACCTTCCCTGATTGATGAATCCATAGACAAAAATAATTTTTTGTATGCACCTTGCAAGCTATACAACAAGCATATACACTGGCTGCTCCACTACAACCTGCGTACATCGGGATATGTGCTAGAAAATCAAAATTAAATGTTAGGTTTCCATGTCATGATAGGAGATCTTTGATCCTTGGCCTTCCATATATAGGAAACATTCTGACTTGACCCTTCAGTTTAATTTTTAAGGATATAAAGAAGCGAATTCCAGGCTATGGAAAAAGAGGAGAGAATTCAACTTTGAGAGAAAAGTTACTCTGGAAAAATTATTACTTCATTATTGAGTCTGCATCCCTTTGTCCTTTAAGTTTGAACACAGTGTTCAGCCCCCAAGATCTTCCCTTATTGATGGAGAACATCTCTGTCTCCCTTATGTAAGCTTGCCTTTGGTGCAAGATTCAAGTGGTGGAGGCCCAGTTGGAAGGAACTCGGTTTCTTGGTTCTGAACCGTGCCGATACGGAAGTCTGTAATGTTTTCACTTTTGCTGATCATTTATTAATAGAAATAATCATTTCCCGTCCAATTGATATCTTGCAAGTATATGTATTATGATCCAAAGGCATGCTTGTTTTTTATATTAATGTATTATGCTATCTAATCTTCTAACCTTTTATATTATCACTATATCCTTGCTTTGCTTGTTTGTTGAGAACTTGTTCCAGGTATAAAAATTTGGGTTGAAGTGAGCAACGATGGACATCATCAAACATTTGGATGAGGTAGGCCCTTTTCTTACCTCCTTTTCACATTAGTTTATATAACATATGTTGGAATTGAGTCGATTTCTACAGTCACTCCTGTTTGTTGTGGTTCACCCTAGCCATAGAGAAATTTTCCTCGTAACAATAGGGACACCTCCGAACATTCTTCATCATCATAGATTTTTATCAAGTCGTGGAGGGGGTTTGGTGCACCTTCTCTACCTGATGTTCTTGCTATCTCTGGTTGATTTGACATGTCCCCATGTGACCCGGCCTGTGGCATTGTAACTTTAGGGTTATCTAACCCGACAATTTCGTAAATTTGTATTAGATCAGGGCTACTTGGACCTGCTCAGCTTTCATATGGGTTGTTGGTATGGGCCCTTGTCATTCCTATGAGGTATGGGTCATCCTGCATCTGATCAATTACTCATTGTGTCTGTTCTATCATGAGCAATCCCCTCTCCCGTGCATCTCGTGTCATAGGAGATCCCCTATTCTGCACCAAAGCCACCAAGGGAAACTTTGTCGCCTCTGTCACTCTGATTTCTTCCCTGGATATAAGGGCCTCTTGAGCCGACTGTTCTATTTTCATTGCCAGTTCATCCAGGCTCATGGTCTTGAACTTGATCATTTTTGGGTCAGCCATCCTTACTAGGCATTTTCTATGAAGACTTCATCTTTGAATTTGTCACGGGTGTATGACCAACAGGATGACACTTGTGAATCATGTTGCAAGCCCAGGCCCTTTGGGTGGTGCTTGCAAAATCAGCCTATCTGGAATCTGAACTCAAGTTGGCTCGAACCTTCTTGTTTAGCTTGAGTTGTATCTTTTACCAAGTATAACCCTACATGGAAACCATAGGGTATGAACGCCTGCTTCTTTTCCTTGACTAGGGTGGTTTTTGTTACGAGGAAAATCTCTCTATGGCTAGGGTGAACCACAAAAGATGAAAATGACTGCAGAAATGAACTCCATTCCAAACATATGCTATATAAACCAATGTGTAAGTAAGATAAGAAAGAGGCCTACCTCATCCATATGTTCGATGATGTCCACTATTGAGAACTTCAACCCAAAGCTATATACCTGCAACAAGTTCTCAACAAACAAGCAAAAACAAGCATACGGTGGAAATATAAAAGGTTAGTACAATAGATAGAATAATCCATCAATATACGTAACAAATACACCTGTGGATAAGAATACATATATTCACAAGATATCAATTGGACGTGAAAGGAGTATTTATATTAATAAAATATCAGCAGAAGTGAAAATATTACATACTTTTGTGTCGACATGTTTCGGAACCAAGAAACCAAGTTCCTTCCAATTGGGCCTCCACCACTTCAATCCTCCACCAAAGGCAAGCTCATATAAGGGAGAAAAATAGGTTCTCCATCAATAAGGGAAGAGCTTGGGGGATGAACACTGTGTTCATACTTAAAGGACAAAGGGATGTAGACTCAATATGAAGTAAATTATTTCTCCAAAGTAACTTTGCTCTCAAAGTTGAATTCTCTCTCCTTTTACATAGCTCGAAATTGGATTCTTTATAGCCTTCAAAATGCAACTGAAGGGTCGAGCCAAAACATTTCTAGTAAATGGAAGGCCAAGGATCAAAGATATCCTATTGTGACATGGAAACCCGACATTTAGTTTTGATTTTCTGGTAGAAATCCTAATGTAAGTGGGCTATAGTGGGGTAGCCAGCGTATACGCTTGATGTATATCTTGCAAGGTGTGTACAAGTGGAAAAATATTTATTTTCATCTCTGGATTTTATCATCAAGGAAAATAAGTCTGCATGGGGGAATGGAATAAGTCCCTCTCTCCAATATTGCATAGGGTGAGGCAAATATTTCTCTAACAGATGCCCCCTAATGTGTGAGGTCAGAGGAGAATATGCGATGGCCGAAATACATTATAAATGACCCATAAGTGGAGTGGTAGAGAACCAGCTGGATGAACTCAATTTCTCATTACATTCTATACTGACTTTGCATACATGGCTTCCAAAAATACACTGTAGATCCATGTGAAAATATACCAAATAAGTGTCTGTGGCCATGAATAGGCAAATACAAATGCAGTTACATGCCAATAGCTGTCATAGTCACGAAAAAGGCCCAATAGAACCAGTCTCAAAACCAATCTGAAGATATCTATATACCATGGGGTACAATATGATGTCCCATGATCATTGAAGTCATATAGGTATTGGTCCAATGAAAATGAAGCAACAACTCAAGAAAGTTGCGGCCACATAGCGATGTCTTCAAGTCTTCTACACAATCTGCCAAAGGTGCAAGTCTACATCATGTGAATAAAGGAGTTGAGGTTGAACATAATGAGACATCGATTGATTATCAGTCATTGATGTATACCGTTAACAAATGTGAGACAGCCTACCGATAATAAAAGTAGGTATCAAGGCACCGAGTACATTATTACAAGTGTGAATATAGGAGTTAGTGTCGAACACTTGAATAATCCATCGATCAGGATACATTGATGTATTCCCAACTATCGATGGAGAGAGATCCTTCCACTAATGAATGCAAGCCTCAAGGTACTCATAAGACTCTATGTTTCGTTTCCAGATTAAATGGGTTAATGTCGATGGAAGGAGACCCACTGAAAGGAGAGAATTAAGGCATCTATCATCAGTCAACACGAGGAGTAAAGAAGGAGCTTCATGATTTGGTGGAAATCGGATTAAGAACAAGTTTCACGAACCAACGACCCGGTCCATCTTTCGCATGTGCCAAGTGCAAGCAGTACATGAAAAAGACCCTTTGAATAGTAGCCAATGATGAAAACTGTTGAAAAAGGTGAGGAAACCACCAATAAGGCTAAGGGCATCCAATACACTGCACGAATCCCAATGTGTGAATAGATGTCTTACCGTCGAACACAAGGGACATATAGGAGTTAGTGTCGAACACTTGAATATAGGAGTTAGTGTCGAACACTAACTCCATCGATCAGGAGACATATAGGAGCTAGTGTCGAACACTTGAATATAGGAGTTAGTGTCGAACACTTGACTAATCCATCGATTAGGAGACATTGATGTATTCCCAACTATCGATGGAGAGAGATCCTTCCAGTAATGAATGCAAGCCTCAAGGTACTCATAAGACTCTAGGTCTCATTTCCAGAATAAATGGGTTAATGTCGATGGAAGGAGACCCACTGAAAGGAGATAATTAAGGCATCTATCATCAATCAACATGAGGAGTAAAGAAGGAGCTTCATTATTTGGTGGAAATTGGATTAAGAACAAGTTTCATGAACCAACGACCTGATCCATCTTTCGCATGTGCCAAGTGCAAGCAGTACATGAAAAAGACCCTCTGAATAGTAGCCAATGATGAAAACTGTTGAAAAAGGTGAGGAAACCACCAATAAGGCTAAGGGCATCCAATACATTGCACGAATCCCAATGTGTGAATAGATGTCTTACCTTCGAACACAAGGGAAACCGTCCAGTCAATGACCAATGATGAAATGTCGACTGTTGGGTTCAAGGTGAACTACCAATGATGAAAGTAGTGTTAGAAAAACAGGACCGTGGAGTAATAAATAAAACAAATACAGAAAAAAAACATAGAAGATACATAATACAATAGAGACACAGATTTACATGTTTCACCCAGTGTCGGCTACGTCCACTAGATAAATTGCCAGGTCCTTGCTTTATTATTATCCAACATATGAAGGGATACAACCTACAACAAACCCATTGTAACTTCCTCTTCTTTTCTCTCACACTCTCCTATCTCAGAATACGATATTAGCCATCAACCATAGCTGCAATACATTTCCCTCATAAAAGAGGGTTGCCTTCTAGGGAAAAAAACCTAACATAATCTCTATCATTAGATCTACGACCTTATAATGAATGGTCCAGATTTACAATGAAATTACAATATACATTTACAAGGCAATTTTTCCTTCGGGGGCTTCACCCCCAGACCCCGCAGAGGGAGTACCCCGCCTCTGTGCTACCCTGTGTGGAAGAGTGTACATACTTTTGGGGTGTAAATACTTCATGGGGTATAAACACAGCTGAAAATAAAAGACCTCTGAATCAGGAAGATAATTAGGCTCCACAACCAACAAGTAGGGCCAAGGTGCATGATAGGACTAAAGTATCATGTGAGCCTGAGACAAACTGAGGGTATAGTCGACATGCAAAGTCAAGATTTTTGAGGAGTGACCAACATAGGTTGATAGACTTCCTTTGAACAACAACATGAGACATATGGAGGGCTCTGGCATCATAGACCCAATGATGAAACCATGAGATGTAGGAGGCATCAATGAAATTCTCTATAGGGACTGGAAGAGTAACCAATCGGTAGAGAAGACTCTGTAATGAGCTCATCTTCCTAAGGCCATGCTAATCCCAAAATTATGATGATGAATGGAATCAAATAATTTTTTTCTCTGTTCAAAGGTGACACGACTGCTGCCAAAATAAGATATACTCCCTTCCTGCCCATATTTTTTTGTTTTTTTCATAGACAAATGAATGTTATGATATAGAGGAGGAAACAAGTGTCGCAAGTAAGAAAAACTAGTTCCAAAAGTGGAACATACCTATGCTCAATGCAGGGGAGTGCATGTAGGATATGGACACTCGGGGGATGTTTCCTCCTAGGTATAGGGTGTCAAATTGCGAAGGATATAAACAAGGCTCTGCTTGGTTGAGGATGAAAAACTATTGAGGCAAACGGTTTATAACGCAAAGAGGGAACCAGATATAGGCTCAATACTGGAAGCAAGGGCATGAGATGCAATCACAACTTAACGCCAAAAAATGTCTTTTTTTATATCTTTTAGTCTACTTGGTGTGAAAAAGGGGTAAACTTGTGTGAAATAGACGTCTTTTCAAATCCAATTTATGAGTGTGAAAGAGACAAGTTCACTCAGAAATCTTTTCATTTTTTTATAATGAGTCGAAAAAGATCTTAACTAAGACTCATGACCTTTCAAATCCAATTTAACGAGTGTGAAAGGGACAAATCACTTGACAATATTTTCTCTTTTTGAACGAGTCAGAAAAGAGCTTAACTTGGACTCGTGAAGAGGTTTCTAGGCAGCGTGTCATGGGGGAGGCCAAGGCTCCCATGATGGAATTATGAGGAATGTCAGTATCTCCAACATAATCTTGGGAAAACACAAATCTCTCCAAGTCGAGGGGGATAAAGTACTAGCGAAGTATATCATCTTTGTGATATATCAGATAATGTCTCTTACTAGAAAAGACACAGGTGGGGGCATTGGATACCCCATGAGGTCATCCCAATCAAAGGTAATATCCTCAAGACTTGGGGGGAGAGAACTCGAGGAAAGTAACACTCTCTCTTGTTCATAAGATGTAAGACTAGAAATTCTAAGGACATGGTATAGAAGGTATACAACTAGAACTAGAAGAGTGGGATCGATCGAAAATTGCATCGACATGACTGCCTCCCTAGACTTGTCACTCTCCAAGAGAAGTGTGGGGTCAACAAAAGATTGCATTGGAGAAACCACTTCTTCAACCATTGGTTGAATAGGATGCGAGACAACAAGGTCAAGAGATGCATCACCTCCAAAAATAAGGGTGGTGTCGGCTGAAGAATGCATCGACAGGACCACTGGTTGAATAGGATGTAATACAACAAGGTCAAGAGATGCATCATCCCCTAAAGGAAGAGGGGTGTCAGCCGAAGATTTCATTGGCA
The DNA here is from genome assembly GCA_009831015.1 of Picea engelmannii. Lineage (NCBI taxonomy): Eukaryota > Viridiplantae > Streptophyta > Pinopsida > Pinales > Pinaceae > Picea > Picea engelmannii. Next base: position 248,259 of record ML776959.1, on the reverse strand, counting down.
TCACGGTTGTATCAACCATTGGTGGAGTAATATGTGTGATAACAAGGACCAGAGACACTTCACCCTAAAAAATGGGAGTGCGGTTAGGTGATGATTGCATCGACATGACTCCCATGTCAATCAATGGAAAAACAGGGTGAGGAGAAACCACAGATGCCTCAAAATCCGAAGGGCCCTTAGGTGAGCCCCACGCTTCAAGTATCCCAATAGTAACAGGACAAAAATGGGTAAGGTGACCTCCTTCAAACGTCCTCCAAAGGATTTTAGGCTTATTTCTAAGACGTCTAGGCCCCTCAATCGTATGAATGCCCCTAGCATAACTTGCAGTGGCTGGTGACATGATCCTAGCATGACTTGCAGAGGCTAGTAGACAATATCCAACATGACTAGTAGATGTTGGTGATGAATCCCCAACATGAATAGAAGAGGTTGGTGATGAATCCCCAACATGATTGGCAGAGGTTAGTGATGAATCCCCAACATGACTGGCAGAGGTTGGTGATGTAGGTGCAATATGACTAGCAATGAATAGACTTGTTCCCCCAGCATGACTTGCAGTGGCTGGTTGCGGGTCGTCAACATGACTTGCAGAGGTCATTGACCAATCTCCAATGTGACTGACATAGGTTGGTGATGGAGTTCCATTATAACTGGCAGTGACTGGACTAGTGGCGGTAGTGAATTGCAGCATTTGAGACCAAAGACTAGGTAAATATTGGTTTTGAGGAATTGCAAGCCAGGAAGGATCTTGGTTTACTATTGGATCATGTTGTCATTCATTCCAATGGTTTGATTGATTGATGTCATTGATTGATGTCAAGTGATTGATTTATGTCAAAGGATTGATTGATTGATTGATGACAAGTGATTGATTGATGTAATGTAATATGTATTTTCCTTGATGAGAATGCATAGATGAAGATGGATCAATGAGTTCTCATTGATACATGATGAAGATGGATTGATGTGGTTTCATTGGTATATGATGTATTGTTGGAAAAATGTATAGATGACTCATTATTATCTTATCATGATTGATAAGGTGCACAAATTGATGAACTCCAAAGTGGTCCCCTTATGGTGAAAGCCCTCACGGGAAGACGCTTTGCAGATTGAGTTATCCTAGAAGAATGGTTGGAGGACCCATTCTTGTATGTAGAATAATGACTTGAAGATCAGTGAATTTGTTGGTGAAACTATCCTAGATGGATAGTACTTGAAATGCCATTTCTGATGGTATGTGGAATGTCACATAACTCCTCACGGTTTGAGAGTTATGGAATTCCAAAGTTGGAGGACCCTCATATATTGGCTTGAAGCCCCAAAAAGTCAAATAAGTCAAAGTGATTGAAAAGAAGAAACCATTATTTAAATGATAAAGTAAAGTGACAAAGTCAAGGTGGATTATTTAAATAATAAAGAGAAGTGACAAAATCAATAAATGATAAAGTAAAGTGACAAAATCAAGAAGGAATATTTAAATGATAAAGTATTGCAGAACTTTCTATTTATGGAAAGTGGTTAACCCTAAAATAAGGAAATTAGGTTAAGTGACCTAGAAATGGATTAAGTGACCTAGAGGATGAAAGTATAAATAAGATAGCAATGGTCTCTTGAAAAACATCTTTTTTGTGGATCAATGGAGAGCTTCTTGTGAGAATATCTTTTGGAGTATTGATGGGGAACTTCTTGTGAGATATTCTTGTGAGAGAATCTTTGGTGTGTATCTCTTGAGCATGATTGAAGATCTATTATGAAAAAGAGAGTGTGAAGAGGATCTCATGGATGGATCAAAGTTTTGGCAACATCGAAGATCTTGACGGAAAAAGTCTCAGACCTTCAGAAACCCTATTTTCAAAGGTGTATGTGGGTTGTTTGTGTAATGGGTGTGTATACGCAAGCTGTCTGTGTACAAGGTGTGTACAGTACGTAGGATGTCTGTGTATAGGAAGCGTACAGTGGATACAATCATGGATATTTTTGGTTCAATTGATGACAATATGTTGAAGACTGAAGCAGGTTCCAGATCTGCATTCTATGGGCTCAGATCTGTCACTGAGACTCTGTTATGGTGACATTATTGTCTTGATGGATAGTATTGCTTGTTTTGTTGTGAATGCTTAGGGAATTCTTGGTATGGTTGTTGTGATGTGGAGTAAGAAATACTCTTATGATTTAGTTGTGATATGATTGCTATGGTATAGTAGTTGCTTATACATTATTGAGGTAACATTCATATTGATTGGTTGTGGAGAATGAGTTTTGTGTAAGAGGGAAGTTTTGGGAAAAATATCCCCACACTCATTCACCCCCCCTCTAAGTCTGGTAGGTGTGTCCAAAAATTGGTATTAGAGCAGGCCTTCACTACAAGCCTTAACAAGCTTGAAGGAGATCCATAGACACACAAATGAATGATGAAATACCAATCCTTGATGAGGAAAACTATTCTACTTGGAGAATGGAAATGAGAGTGCATTTAAAAACAATGGGAGCAACTATTTGGAAGGAAGCCATTGGTGGATCAGTTTCATTGAAGAACAAGTCAAAATTTGCAGCTCAAAGGGAAGGAAAGAAGAATGATCCATTGTCTCTCAAGACCATTCTTAGTAGACTCTCAAGCCCTATCAAAGAGAGCATGGGAAAATGCACTTCCGCCAAGGATCTATGGCTAAAGCTAGAGGAGACATATCAAAGCAAGACGAAGAAAGAAGATGTTGAAGACCACTCCATCAACATTATCAAAGGTAAAGAATCTCCAAAAATCCTTGAATGCATTATTTCTAAATGTGATCTTGAAAACATTTCAAGTGAAGACAAATAATCAAGTGATGATGTTAGCACAAATGAAGATCTTGAAGACATTTCAAAAAGGGGCAAAGAATCATGTGATAATGTTGGAAAAAAGGCAGATCTTGAAGATACTTCAAATAAAGGTAAAGAATCTCCAAAGACTCTTGATTGCAATGATTCAAAATGTGATGATGTTGAATTTTTCTCAAGTGAAGAAGATGATCTAGAAATAGTTTGTGTAAAGTTTGATGATAGTTATCCCATGGAAAGAATAGAATAAAATCTATTATAACTTCAAAAAGAAGTTGAAGAGGGTTTATATAGATATAGAAGTGATCATTTTTATACACACTATAACTATCTTTCGGATAAGACTAAGAAGTTTCTTAGGAGGAGTCAAAGGCATATCTTGAATTTAAAGGGAATGCTCAAAGAACAAGAAGAGAGTAATAAGAATCAATTAGAAGGAAAGGAAGAAGAGATCACAAGACTAAAGAATGAAAAGGAATATATGAAGGTAGATGCTGAGATTAGAAAAATGTTTGAAACTATTATTCATCTCAAGACCCAAATTGAAGAAGCCAAAAGGGTAGAAGAACTTTTGAATACTCAAATAAACGAAAAGGAAGAGTCATGTCATAAGTTAGAAGCTGAAGTTGTTGACCTTAGCAAGAAGGTAGAAAAGTCAAACAAATTCTTGAATAGCTCAAAAATCTTGGATGAGATATTGGAAAGTCAAAGATCACCATGTGATAAATCAGGTCTTGGATACAAAGAAAAATAAACACATGTTGAAGCAAGTCATGAGGTAATTCCATAAAAGAAGTAAGACAATGATGTAAAGCAACCATCTACACAAGCCAAAGAAAATTTCAAAATAACAAAGAAAGGAAAACATTAAGAATCTATCTTTCAGACACCAAAGAAAAGGTATAAAAATATTTTTCATGGCCATTGTTATTCATGTAATGAATAAAATCACAAATATTTTGAATGTAGATCTTATGAAAGGAAATATAATGGAAGATTTTATAACTCCATAAGGTGTTGGAGATGTGATAAAATAGGACACATTGCTATTCACTGTAACACCATGAGATGCTACAGCTGTAGTGGATTTGGCCACAAATCCCAGGATTGTTGGAACACAAGAAGAAAGTCCATGATGAGGAATTCAAATAGAATGTATAGAAGAAGGAATGAAGTAAGGAAGGGAGACATATTTGAAAAGATGGATGCTCATAGTTCAAGTTCTGAAGAAAAGGGACATCTACAGAAGTGGGTGAAGAAGAGAGAGCAACCAGAACATAATGAAAGACTGAAAGGAAGCTCAAGTAAATCATCTACTAAAGCATATGTTGGTGACAGTGGTATCAGTCACGTACATACATAGGCTGACCTTGCATAGGTCGCATACATACACGAGCTGTTGTGCAACAGGTCGCGTATATGTGGTAAAGCCTTGGGAAAAAGGTAATGCACATGCATTACAGCTTGATGTGATGGTATAACACTCTATTGCAGGGTCTGACATTATTTATTGTAGGTTATGACACTATTTGTTGCAAGTTTAAGTGTTCATCTATTGGATTATGTAAAATAAACTCTCGAGTGCATGGAACTAACCCATGAGTATGGATTGATGTTGATCTGTTGGTATACATGGCTGGTACATATTTGAGTTTCATCGATATATCTTATGATGTATTTGTTGGAAAACTTGATGCATGCACATGGCATATGGATGGGCTACACATTGGGACATATGGTTGGTGAGTTGATGAGATGATTATGTTGTACATAATTGATGATCTATAGTTGATGCATGACTGGTACACTTATAGTACATTGGTAGATGCACATGGTTGGCATATTGGTAGATTCACATGTTGGCATGTTGATAGAGGCATATGATTGATACATTCCATGGATGATATCTTTTGACACACTGTTGATGCACTTGGTTGATGTACATGGGTGTTGTGCATGATGAAGCACACATTTTGGTATAGGATGTACCTGGTTGATATTTTACTCATGATTCTCTATTTCATTATTGACATATCTTTCATGATGTTTGGTATGGCATGAGTTTGATACATGAATAGGTCCAAGGATCGTTATATGGTAGCTCGTTATTCATATTGTCGAGAAGATAGGGGGAGACATACCCTTAGGGGGAGTTATTCTTCTTTTCATGATTCTAGGAGGAAATATTTATCAGATGCATACCTAGAAGAGAGCCCTATATTTGAAGAAATAGCAAAGAATCATAATTCCAGAGGGAGCAATGGTCACAGGGGGAGTATGTTCGATGTATCTTCAGCATTACATCATAGTGATATCCCTTTCTCAAAAGGGGAGAGATTATTCATAGGAATAACAAAGGCACTCAAACAGGGGGAGCATCCCCAAGGAAAGTTCAAGAAGGGGGAGCAGCCCCAAGAGGCGAATGGCCCTTTGCCATTGATGTCAAAGGGGGAGAGATAGTCACATTGATGTGATTGATAATTATTGATTGGGAGACATAGTCACATTGGCTATTGATGTAGAGCATGAATTATCTACATGTTGACATCAATGTTGGTATTGCCATCAATGCCAAAGGGGGAGATTGTTGGATCATGTTGTCATTGATGCCAATGGTTTGATTGATTGATGTCAAGTGATTGATTGATGTCAATGGATTGATTGATTTATTGATGTCAAGTGATTGATTGATGTCAAAGGATTGATTAATTGATGATTGATGTAATGTAAGATGTAGTGTCCTTGATGAGAATGCATAGATGAAAATGGATAAATGAGTTGTCATTGATACATGATGAAGATGGATCGATGTGCTTTCATTGGTATATGATGCATTGTTGGAAAAATGTATAGATGACTCATTATTGTCTTATCATGATTGATAAGGTGGACAAATGTATGAACTCCAAAGTGGTCCCCTTATGGTGAAATCCCTCACGGGAAGATGCTTTGCGGATTGAGTTATTCTAGAAGAATGGTTGGAGGACCCATTCTTGTATGTGGAATAATGACTTGAAGATCGGTGCATTTGTTGGTGAAACTATCCTAGATGGATAGTTCTTTTCATGTCATTTCTAGTGGTACATGGAATGTCACAAAACTTTTCACGGTTTGAGAGTTATGGCCTTACGAAGTTGGAGGACCCTCACATATTGGCTTGAAGCCCCAAAAAGTCAAATAAGTCAAAGTGATTGAAAAGAAGAAATCATTATTTAAATGATAAAGTAAAGTGACAAAGTCAATGTGGATTATTTAAATAATAAAGAGAAGTGACAAAATCAAGAAATGATAAAGTAAAGTGAAAAAAACAAGAAGGAATATTTAAATGATAAAGTATTGGAGAACTTTCTATTTATGGAAAGTGGTTAACCCTAAAATACAAAAATTAGGTTAAGTGATCTAGAAATGGGTTAAGTGACCTAGAAAAGTGTTAAGTGACCTAGAGGATGAAAGTATAAATAAGATAGCAATGGTCTCTTGAAAAACATCCTTTTTGTGGATCAATGGAGAGCTTCTTGTGAGAATATATTTTGGAGTATTGATGGAGAGCTTCTTGTGAGAGCATCTTTGGTGTGGAACTCTTGAGCATGATTGAAGATCTATTTTGATAAAGAGAGCATGAGCAGGATCTCATGGATGCATCAAAGTTTCAGAAACCCTATTTTCTGAGGTGTACACGGGTTTTCTGTGTATAGGGTGCATATACGCGAGTTGTCTATGTACAAGGTGTGTACAGTACGTGGGTTGTCTATGTATAGGGAGCGTACAATGGATAAAATCATGGATATCTATGGTTGAGTTGATGACGAGCTATTGAAGACTAAAGCAGGTTCCAGATCTGCATTCTATGGGCTCAGATCTATCACTGAGACTCTGGTATGGTTACATTATTGTCTTGATGGATGGTATTTCTTGTTGTGTTGTGAATTCTTAGGGAATTCTTGGTATGGTTGTTGTGATGTGGAGTAAACAGTACTCTTGTGATTCAGTTTTGATATGATTGCTATGGTATACTAGTTGCTTATACATGATTGATGTAGTATTCATATTGATTGGTTGTGGAGAATGAGTTTTGTGTAAGAGGGAAGTTTTGGGAAAAACATCCCCACACTCATTCACCCCCCCTCTAAGTGTAGTAGGTGTGTACAACAATTAGTATCAGAGAAGGCCTTCACTACAAGCCTTAACAAGCTTGAAGGAGATCCATAGACACACAAATGAATGATGAAATACCAATCCTTGATGAGGCAAACTATTCTACTTGGAGAATAGAAATGAGAGTGTATTTGAAAATAATGGCAGCAACTATTTGGAAGGCAGCCATTGGTGGATCCGTTCTGTTGAATAACAAGTCAAAGTTTGCAGCTCAAAGGGAAGGAAAGAAGAATGATGCATTGGCTCTCAAGACCATTCTTAGTCCAGGACTCTCAAGCCCTATCAAAGAGAACATGGGACAATGCACTTCCGCTAAGGATCTATGGCTAAAGCTAGAGGAGACATATCAAAGCAAGAAGGATAAAGAAGATGTTGAAGACCACTACATCAAGATTATCAAAGGTAAAGAATCTCCAAAAACCATTGAATGCATTATTTCTAAATGTGATCTTCAAAACATTTCAAGTGAAAACACAGAATCAAGTGATGATGTTAGCACAAATGAAGATCTTGAAGAAATTTCAAAAAGGGGCAAAGAATCATGTGATAATGTTGGAAAAAAAGAAGATCTTGAAGATACTTCAAATAAAGGTAAATAATCTCCAAAGACTCTTGATTGCAATGATTCAAACCGTGATGATGTTGAATTTTTCTCCAGTGAATAAGATGATCTAGAACTAGTCTGTGTAAAGTTTGATGATAGTTATCCCATGGAAATAATAGAAGACAATCTATTAGAACTTCAAACAGAGGTTGAAGAGGGTTTATATAGATATAGAAGTGATCATTTTTACACACACTATAACTATCTTTCGGATAACACTAAGAAGTTTCTTAGGAGGAGTCAAAGGCATATCTTTAAGTTAAAGGGAATTCTCAAATAACAAGAAGAGAGTAATAAGACTCAATTAGAATAAAAGAAAGAAGAGATCACAAGACTAAAGAATGAAAAGGAAGATATGAAGGTAGATGATGAGATTAGCAAAAGTTTTGAAACTATTATTTATCTCAAGACCCAAATTGAAGAAGCCAAAAGGGTAGAAGAACTTTTGAAGAATCAAATAAATGAAAAGGAAGAGTCATGTCATAAGTTAGAAGATGAAGTTGTTGACCTTAGAAAGAAGGTTGAAAAGTCAAACAAATTCTTGAATAGCTCAAAAATCTTGGATGCGATATTGGAAAGTCAAAGATCACCATGTGATAAATCAGGTCTTGGATATAAATAAAAATATACACATGCTGAAGAAAGCACCTCAAAGAAGTATGAGGTAAGTCCATCAAAGAAGGAAGACAATGTTGTAAAGCAACCATCTACACAAGGCAAAGAAAAATTCAAAATAACAAAGCAAGGAAAACATCAAGAAGTTATCTTTGGGACACCAAAGTAAAGGTATGAAAGTATTTTTCATGGGAATTGTTATTCATGTAATGAATATGGTCACAAATATTTTGAATGTAGAGCTTATGAAAGGAAATATAATGGAAGATTTTATAAAACCATAAGGTGTTATAGATGTGATCAAGTTGGACACATTGTTGTTCACTGTAAGACCATGAGATGCTACAACTATAGTGGATTTGGCCACAAATCCCAGAATTGTTGGAACACAAGAAGAAAGTTCATGATGAGGACTTAAGATAGCATGGCTAGAAGAAGGAATGGAGTAAGGAAGAGAGACATCTTCGAAAATATGGATGCTCAGAGTTCAAGTTCTGAAGAGCAGGGACATCTACAGAAGTGGGTGAAGAAGACAGAGTAGCCATAACATAATGAAAGACTGAAGGGAAGCTCAAGTAAGTCATGTACTAAAGCATACGCTGGTGACAGTGGTATCCGTCGCGTACATACGTAGGTTGACCTTGCATAGGTCCTGTACATACGCGAGTTGTTGTGAAACAAGCCACATATATGTGGTAAATCCTTGGGAAAAAGGAAATGCACATGGATTACAGCTTGATGTGCTGGTATAACACTCTGTTTTAGTGTCTGACATTATTTATTGAAGGTTTTGACACTATTTGTTGTAGGTTTAAGTGTTCATCTATTGGATTATGTAAAATAAAATCTCGAGTGCATGGCACTAACTCTTGAGTATGGATTGATGTTGATCTGTTGGTATACATGGCTGGTACATATTTGAGTTCCATCAATATATCTTATGATGTATTTGTTGGAAAACTTGATGCATGCACTTGGAATATGGATGGGATACACATTGGGACATATGGTTGGTGAGTTGATGAGATGATTATTTTGTACATCATTGATGATGTATAGTTGATGCATGATTGGTACATTTATAGTACACTGGTAGATGCACATGGTTGGAATATTGGTAGATGCACATGGTTGGCATATTGGTGAATGCACATGGTTGGCATATTGGTAGATGCACATGTTGGCATGTTGATAGAGGCATATGATTGATACATTCCATGGATGATATATTTTGACACATTGTTGATGCACTTGGTTGATGTACATGGGTGTTGTGCATGATGAAGCATACATTTTGGTACAGGATGTACTTGGTTGATATTTTACTCATGATTCGCTATTTCAATATTGGCATATCTTTCATGATGTTTGGTATGGCATGAGTTTGATGCATGAATAGGTCCAAGGATCATTATATGGTGGCTCATTGTTCATCTTGCAGAGAAGATAGGGGGAGTCATTCTTATTCTCATGATTCTAGGAGGAAATATTTATCAGATGCATACCTAGAAGAGAGCCCTATATTTGAAGAAAGAGCAAAAAAGCATAATTCCAGGGGGAGAAATGGTCACAGGGGGAGTATGTTCGATGTATCTTCAACATTACATCAGAATGATATCCCTTGATCAAAAGGGGAGAGATTATTCAGAGGAAGATCAAAGGCACTCAGACAGGGGGAGAAGCCCCAAAGAAAGTTCAAGTAGGGGGAGCATTTCCAAGAGGATAATGGCCCTTTTCCATTAATGTCAAAGGGGGAGAAATAGTCACATTGATGTGATTGATGATTATTGATTGGGAGAGATAGTCACATTGAATATTGATGTAGAGCATGACTTATCTACATGTTGACATCAATGTTGGTATTGCCATCAATGCCAAAGGGGGAGATTGTTGGATCATGTTGTCATTGATGCCAATGGTTTGATTGTTTGATGTCAGGTGATTGATTGAGTTCAAGTGCTTGATTGATGTCAAAGGATTGATTGATTGATGATTGATGTAATGTAATATGTATTGCCCTTGATGAGAATGCATAGATGAAGATGGATCAATGAGTTGTCATTAATACATGATGAATATGGATCGATGTGCTTTCATTGGTATATGATGCATTGTTGGAAAAATGTATAGATGACTCAATATTGTCTTATCATGATTGATAAGATGCACAAATGGATGAACTCCAAAGTGGTCCCCTTATGGTGAAAGCCCTCATGGGAAGAGGCTTTGCGGATTGAGTTCTCCTAGAAGAATGGTTGGAGGACCCATTCTTGTATGTGGAATAATGACTTGAATATCAGTGAATTTGTTGGTGAAACTATCCTAGATGGATAGTACTTGTCATTCCATTTCCGATGGTATGTGGAATGTCACATAACTCGTCACGGTTTGAGAGTTATGGCCTTACGAAGTTGGAGGACCCTCACATATTGGCTTGAAGCCCCAAAAAGTCAAATAAGTCAAAGTGCTTGAAAAGAAGAAACCATTATTTAAATGATAAAGTAAAGTGACAAAGTCAAGGTGGATTATTTAAATAATAAAGATAAGTGGCAAAATCAACAAATGATAAAGTAAAGTGACAAAATCAAGAAGGAATATTTAAATGATAAAGTATTGCAGAACTTTCTATCTATGGAAAGTGGTTAACCCTAAAATAAGGAAATTAGGTTAAGTGACCTAGAGGATGAAAGTATAAATAATATAGCAATGGTCTCTTGAAAAAAATCCTTTTTGTGGATGAATGGAGAGCTTCTTGTGAGAATATCTTTTGGAGTATTGATGGAGAGCTTCTTGTGAGAGATTCTTGTGAGAGACTATTTGGTGTGGATATCTTGAGTGTGATTGAATATCTATTATAAGAAAGAGATCATGAGTAGGATCTCATGGATGCATCAAAGTTTCGGCAATATCGAATATCTTGACGGAAAAAGTCTCGGAGCTTCAGAAACCCTATTTTCTGAGGTGTACGCGGGTTGTCTATGTATAGAGTGCGTATATGCGAGTTGTTTGTGTACAAGGTGCATACCGTACACGGGATGTCGTGTATAGGGTGTGTACAATGAATAAAATATGGATATTTGTGGTTGAGCTGATGACAAGTTGTTGAAGACTGAAGTAGGTTCTAGATCTGCATTCTATGGGCTCAGATCTGTCACTGAGACTCTGGTATGTTTACATTATTTTCTTGATGGATATTATTTCTTGTTGTGTTGTGAATTCTTAGGGAATTCTTGGTATGACTGTTATAATGTGGAGTAAGCAGTTCTCTTGTGATTCAGTTGTAATATGATTGCTATGGTACATTAGTTTCATATACATGATTGATGTAGCATTCATATTGATTGGTTGTGGAGAATTAGTTTTGTGTAAGAGGGAAGTTGTGGGAAAAACATCTCCACACTCATTCACCCCCTCTCTAAGTTTGGTAGGTGTGTCCAACAATTGGTATCAGAGCAGGGCTTCACTACAAGGCTTAACAAGCTTGAAGGAGATCCATAGACACACAAATGAATGATGAAATATCAATCCTTGATGAGGAAAACTATTCTACTTGGAGAATATAAATGAGAGTGTATTTGAAAACAATGGGAGAAGATATTTGGAAGGCAACCATTGGTGGATCAATTCCGTTGAAGAACAAGTCAAAGTTTGCAGCTCAAAGGGAAGGAAAGAAGAATGATGCATTGGCTCTCAAGACCATTCTTAATGGAGTCTCAAGCCCTATCAAAGAGAGCATGGGACAATGCATTTCCGCCAAGGATCTATGGCTAAAGATAGAGGAGACATATCAAAGCGAGAAGGAGAAAGAAGATGTTGAAGACCACTCCATCAATATTATCAAAGGTAAAGAATCTCCAAAAACCCTTGAATGCATTGTTTATAAATGTGATCTTGAAAACATTTCAAGTGAAGCCAAAGAATCAAGCGATGATGTTAGCACAAATGAAGATCTTGAAGACATTTCAAAAAGGGGCAAAGAATCATGCAATAATTTTGGCAAAAAGGAAGATATCGAAGATACTTCAAATAAAGGTAAAGAATCTCAAAAGACTCTTGATTGCAATGATTCAAAATGTGATTATGTTGAATTTTTCTCAAGTGAAGAAGATGATCTAGAAATAGTTTTTGTAAAGTTTGATGATAGTTATCCCATTGAAAGAATAGAATAAAATCTATTAGACCTTCAAAAAGAAGTTGAAGAGGGTTTATATAGATATAGAAGTGATCATTTTTATACACACTATAACTATCTTTCGGATAACACTAAGAAGTTTCTTAGGAGGAGTCAAAGGCATATCTTGAAGTTAAAGGCAATGCTTAAAGAACAAGAAGAGAGTAATAAGACTCAGTTAGAAGAAAAGGAAGAAGAGATCACAAGACTAAAGAATGAAAAGGAATATATGAAGTTAGATGATGAGATTAGCAAAAGTTTTGAAACTATTATTCATCTCAATACCCAAATTGAAGAAACCAAAAGGGTAGAAGAACGTTTGAAGAATCAAATAAATGAAAAGGAAGATTCATGTCATAAGTTAGAAGCTGAAGTTGTTGACCTTAGAAAGAAGGTAGAAAAGTCAAGGAAATTCTTGAATAGCTCAAAAATCTTGGACGAGATATTGGAAATTCAAAGATCACCATGTGATAAATCAGGTCTTGGATACAAAGAAAAAGATACACATGCTGAAGCAAGCACCTCAAAGAAGCATGAGGTAAGTCCATCAAAGAAGGAAGACAATGTTGTAAAGCAACCATCTACACAAGGCAAATAAAATTTCAAAAGAACAAAGCAAGGAAAACATCAAGAAGCTATCTTTGGGACACCAAAGCAAAGGTATTAATGTATTTTTCATGGGCATTGTTATTCATGTAATGAATATGATCACAAATCTTTTGAATGTAGAGGTTATGAAAGGAAATAGAATGGAAGTGTTAAGCCCTAATATTGGCTCATTACCCCTTAATTGGGGCATATTAGATTAGTAATGTTATTTATTACCCCTTAATTGGGGCATATTAGATTAGTAATGTTATTTTATTTATGTCCGCTTTAGGCCATTAGTTGTAATTATACCTCCTAGTCTCCTATATATACCAAGGAGACATTTTCATTTTGAGTCATCTTGTACTTGAACATTTAAGTGGGGTAAAAGGAGGTTGCCCCCTTGAAGAAGCTTATTATCTGAAATTATCTCTTTTTCAAGGCATTGAGTACTTTTCCTGAGGTTTTTCTATGCTATATTGATGTTTGGTTCTTAACATATGGTATCAGAGCTCAAGGTCTTGGGGTTTCGCTGCTACATCTGAGACACCGTGGAATTTTCACTATAACTTTTTTTCTACAATGTTTCAGAAGGAATGGCTTGGAGGATATTTATTAGACAGATCAAGGTACATTGGGTTCAAAATTAATCTCCTAAGTCCTTATACTTTCGTAGATACAGCCTGTACAAGATAGGCTTCTGGAATCATCCTGAAATGAGTCATTGTAGAATTTTCACTATAAAACCTTTTCTGTAATGTTTCAGGCCCTAAACATTGGAGGCCACTTACAGAAATTAGTAATGTATCTATGGTAAAAATTGCAGCTTCTGGGTCATCTTAAATTTGTAGATACACCCTGTGTAAGATAGGGTATCTGACTAGTCCTATTGACTAGTCTCAAGAATGTGTTCCAAGTAAAACAATCATAACGTCTTCCTAGAGTATCCAAATTGCATGGGACTAGTTGCATTGGATCGCGGACAGTTTGTAGTATTTTGGGTGTGAGTTTCAGAACTTTAAATCAATTATTTTGGGCAGGGCACACTATACAAGTGAGATCTCCTGGAAAGGCAAAAAATCGGCAAGTTGTGGGGAAGTTACCATAAATTCCACTTGGCACATCCAAATTTGACCAAACCTATGGCATTGCAGAGAAGAAATATTAGATAAATACATAAGAGAAAGTTTCATACCGAGAAGGGCCAAAAATTGGGAGATACAACAGAAGAAATATTGTCTAGCAGAACCACCTCAAAATCAAGGTTCAAAAGTGATACTTGGCCAACATGCCACCCAAAAAGGGAACTTCTACAC
>ML776959.1:171110-221251 GCA_009831015.1 Picea engelmannii | reverse complement strand
AGTCTCCTATATATACCAAGGAGACATTTTTATTTTGAATCATCTTGTACTTGAACATTTAAGTGGGGTAAAAGGAGGTTTCCCCCTCAAAGAGGCTTATTATCTGAAATTATCTCTTTTTCAAGGCGTTGAGTACTTTTCCTAAGGTTTTTCTATGCTACATTGATGTTTGGTTCTTAACAGGAAGATTTTATAACACCATAAGGTGTTGGAGATGTGATCAAGTAGGACACATTGTTGTTCACTGTAACACCATGAGATGCTACAGTTGTAGTGGATTTGGCCACAAATCCTAGAATTGTTGTAACACAAGAACAAAGTACATGATGAGGACTTAAAATAGCATGGATAGAAGAAGGAATGAAGTAAGGAAGGGAGACATATTTGAAAACATGGATGCTCAGAGTTCAAGTTCTGAAGAGCAGGGACATCTACAGAAGTGGATGAAGAAGACAGAGCATCCAGAACATAATGAAAGACTGAAGGGAAGCTCAAGTAAGTCATCTATTAAATCATATGTTGGTGACAGTGGTATCAGTCACGTACATACGCAGGCTGACCTTGCATAGGTTACGTACATACGCAAGTTGTTGTGCAACATGCCATGTATATGTGGTAAACCCTTGGGAAAAAGCCAATGCACATGGATTACAACTTGATGTGATGGCATAACACTCTGTTGCAGGGTCTGACATTATTTATTGCAGGTTCTGACACTATTTGCTACAGGTTTAAGTGTTCCTCTATCGGATTATGTAAAATAAAATCTTGAGTGCATAGCACTAACCCATGAATATGGATTGATGTTGATCTATTGTTATACATGGCTGGTGCATATTTGAGTTTCATCGATATATCTTATGATGTATTTGTTGGAAAACTTGATGCATGCACTTGGCATATGGATGGGCTACACATTGGG
This sequence comes from Picea engelmannii, assembly GCA_009831015.1. Classification (NCBI taxonomy): domain Eukaryota; kingdom Viridiplantae; phylum Streptophyta; class Pinopsida; order Pinales; family Pinaceae; genus Picea; species Picea engelmannii. The sequence goes on along the minus strand of ML776959.1, from coordinate 220,329 downwards.
ACATATGGTTGGTGAGTTGATGAGATGATTATGTTGTACATCATTGATGATCTATAGTTGATGCATGATTGGTATGTTTCTAGTACACTGGTAGATGCACATGGTTGGCATATTGGTAGATGCACATGGTTGGCATATTGGTGAATGCACATGGTTGGCATATTGCTAGATGCACATGTTGTCATGTTGATAGAGGCATATCATTGATACATTCCATGGATGATATCTTTTCACACATTGTTGATGCACTTGGTTGATGTACATGGGTGTTGTGCATGATGAAGCACACATTTTGGTACAGGATGTACTTGGTTGATATTTTACTCATGATTCTCTATTTCATTATTGACATATCTTTCATGATGTTTGGTATGGCATGAGTTTGGTGCATGAACAAGTCCAAGCATTGTTATATGGTAGCTCATTGTTCATCTTGTAGAGAAGACAGGGGGATACATACCCTTAGGGGGAGTCATTCTTCTTTCCATGATTCTAGGAGGAAATATTTATCAAATGCATACCTATAAGAGAGCCCTATATTTGAAGAAAGAGCACAGAAGCATAATTCCAAGGGGAGCAATGGTCATAGGGGGAGTATGTTCGATGTATCTTTAACATTACATCAGAGTGATATCCCTTGCTCAAAAGGGGAGAGATTATTTAGAGGAAGATCAAAGGCACTCAGACAGGGGGAGAAGCCCCAAAGAAAGTTCAAGCAGGGGGAGCAGCCCCAAGAGGAGAATGGCCATTTGCAATTGATGTCAAAAGGGGAGATATAGTTGCATTGATGTGAATGATGATTATTGATTGGTAGAGATAGTCACATTTGGGAGAGATAGTCACATTGAATATTGATGTAGAGTATGAATTATCTACATGTTGACATCAATAATTGGTAATTTGTGTTGACATCAATGTTGGTATTGCCATCAATGCCAAAGGGGGAGATTGTTGGATCATGTTGTTATTGATGCCAATGGTTTGATTGATTGATGTCAAGTGACTGATTGATTTCAAAGTATTGATTTATTGATTGATGTCAAGTGATCGATTGATGTCAAAGGATTGATTGATTGATTATTTATGTAATGTAATATGTATTGTCCTTAATGAGAATGCATAGATGAAGATGGATCAATGAGTTTTCATTGATACATGATGAAGATGGATCGATGTGGTTGCATTGGTATATGATGCATTGTTGAAAAAATGTATAGATGACTCATTATTGTCTTATCATGATTGATAAGGTGCACAAATGGATGAGCTCCAAAGTGGTCCCCTTATGGTGAAAGCCCTCGCGGGAAGACGCTTTGGGGATTGAGTTATCCTAGAAGAATGGTTGGAGGACCCATGCTTGTATGTGGAATAATGACTAAAATATCAATGAATTTGTTGGTGAAACTATCCTAGATGGATAATACTTGTCATGCCATTTTCGGTGGTATGTGGAATGTCACATAACTCCTCACGGTTTGAGAGTTATGGCCTTATGAAGTTGGAGGACCCTCACATATTGGCTTGAAGCCCCAAAAATTCAAATAAGTCAAAGTGCTTGAAAAGAAGAAATCATTATTTAAATGATAAAGTAAAGTGACAAAGTCAAGGTGGATTATTTAAATAATAAAGAGAAGTGACAAAATCAAGAAATGATAAAGTAAAGTGACAAAATCAAGAAAGAATATTTAAATGATAAAGTATTAGAAAACTTTGTATTTATGGAAAGTGGTTAACCCTAAAATAAGGAAATTAGGTTAAGTGACCTAGTGGATGAAAGTATAAATAAGATAGCAATGGTCTCTTGAAAAACATCCTTTTTGTGGATCAAGGAAGAGCTTCTTGTGAGAATATCTTTTGGAGTATTGATGAAGAGCTTCTTGTGAGAGCATATTTGGTATGGATCTCTTGACCATGATTGAAGATCTATTCTGAGAAAGATAGCGGGCGGAGGATCTCATGGATGCATCAAAGTTTCGACAATATCAGATATCTTGACGACAAAAGTCTCGGAGCTTCAGAAACCCTATTTTCTGAGGTGTACACGGGTTGTCTGTGTATAGGGTGCGTATACGTGAGCTATCTGTGTACAAGGTGCGTACAGTATGCGGGATGTCTGTGTATAGGGAGTGTACAATGGATAAAATCATGGATATTTGAGGTTGAGCTGATGACAAGCTGTTGAAGACTAAAGCAAGTTCTAGATCTGCATTCTATGGGCCCAGATCTGTCACTAAGACTTTGGTATGGTTACATTATTGTCTTGATGGATAGTATTTCTTGGTTTGTTGTAGGGAATTCTTGGTATGGCTACTGTGATGTGGAGTAAGCAGTACTCTCATGATTCAATTGTGATATGATTAGTATGGTATACTAGTTTCTTATACATGATTGAGGTAGCATTCATATTGATTGGTTGCGGAGAATGAGTTTTGTGTAAGAGGGAAGTTTTGGTTAAAATATTCCACACTCATTCACTCCCACTCTAAGTGTGGTAGGTGTGTCCAAAATTTACACCCTGTCCTTGTCTGGTAGGATAGTATCCTCCTCCATAATGATTCATAAAGGGTTGTAAGGGAATTGACACTGAGGAAGCCTCTTTCGAAGAGAAAGTGACATGACAAGGGTTACTATTGTGAGGATATACGTTTCCCCCAGATGAAGGAACTTCGTGAGGGGGGTTTCCCATACTATAAAAATAACTCCCCTCGGATGAAATACCAGAGGACAAATGGAGGTCCACCATGGGAAAAGTGTTCGTAGGAACTGACATAGCAGAAGAAGGATGAGTGGACAGAGTGTAATAAGTAGAATGATTGCCTATTTTGGCACTTACTTATTGCATAGTGGATTCGTAGGAAGGAATATTCCAACCTCCTATCATAAGAGGTGTTTGAAGGATATGACTCCCACAAAATGGAGAGGGAGAATAAGGAGGCATCATGCCCATAGACCCAAAACTTGTATTTGCATAAGGAGGCGAGACAGAGTATGGCAAGTGTGAAGACATATCTGACATACCATGAGAAAAATGATTAGAGACCCAAGGCATTGACTAAGTACCATAATTTTGCATACCATTGTAAAAAATTGAAGGAATCATCCCCATTACAGGAGTAGGCATCATGGGGTAGGTAGCGATGAATGAAGGAGCCAAAGGAACTCCACTATTCATGATAAAGAGAAATCAGTATAAAATATTAAGGCCAACTAGCAATCAAAGAGCACACGAAAATTCAAACGACCAAAATGCATGCAAATGGGGTAAAGTGGCTTAGTGGCCTCCCTCCCTAAAGAAGGTATGTCTCACCCAAGAGGGACTTGAGACTCCCTACTAAAGATCAGAGGGAACATAATCAATTATAAGGGCCATCGTGGGCTTAACAACCAGTCGGTCAGATCCCCTCAGAGAGGTAATCCTCCATAAAGGTTGTGTGTTGTCCGACCCTTATCTGACCTAGGGTACCTGTAGAATAACCCCTACAAGTAACCTATGAGACACCTAAGTCAAGCAACTAATAAACCATTGTATAAATGATGCACAAGCGAGCAGTCGTAAGTCAGGTCCACCATATGGGCAGGGTAGTAAAGCCCAAAACCTTGAAAGCATTGCCTCTCGAGGTAAAGGCACTAACAAGATCCCCAGATACTAATAGATCCCCATAAATATATTTGACGCTAGGAAGGTATCGGGGGGATATCCCTTCAACCGACTTCGCGCGACCTCCTTATTAACTCCGGTGTCAGTGGAGCCTCCTGATCTTACCAATTATACAATGGATTTCTCCACTCCCTAACTCAAACACATATGTCGATTTAATTGCCTTGGATAAGTTTACTCAGAAAATCCTATTCCAAGGCACTAAATCCTAGGCTTGTTTGTGCACCCTAGAAAATAAAATTGTTACTAATAAATTTTAAATTACAGCATTGATTTTATGGTCATGATTACTCAAAAATGTATGGTGATGAAACTCATGTTGTCATGACTCTGCAAGAAAAGTAAATATGAAAATAATGCAAAGTCCTAAATTTAACTTTTAATGTATGATATGCTCCTAAAAACAATGCAATTTTCAAATTCAAATTTGCGATTCAGAAGTAAAAATGCAATCTTTCATTGTATGCACTAAGTTAATGGTAAAGACTCAAAAGACAAAAATTGGCCAAGCAATGCAAAATGCCTATTTTTTTTTTTGTATTTTCAATATATCAAAACTGAAAATGCATGGACTAAAAAGTAACTTGATATATAACCCTATTGTGTATAAAAAAGAGATAACTCAAGCAGGATATCAAGAAACAAAACACCCATCCCAATGTACAAGGAAAATAAAAATGAAAAGATGAAGAGAAATACTTTGCCCATAAATTCAACCAAAAGAGGGTTTCCTTTCATCCCACAGGCTCTCAACAGGCACTACAAAGACCTAAGAAAGCTCAACAAGCATCAAATCCCACCCAGTAAACACCATACCAAGCAAACATGCAAGGAGAAAAGGTGTACATGATTGTTTGGGAAACCAGAGTGTATATACATAGCTTGCAGTGAGACATCTTGCATGTATACGCGACTATCAAGGCAAAAGGCACGTATATGCTTTGAAACAAGGTCAAACAAGGGAGAAAGGATGAAAACTCAAGCCTATAGTGAATAGGAGATGTCAAGAAATGATATGACAAGAACCACAATAGAAACAAGAGCAATCTAAAGAGAAAAGTACTTCAAGCCCTAAGAAAGAAGATTCATCCCCAGTATGGTCGCCAATTCTATTACAAGGAAAATCTCTCTATGGCTAGGGTGAACCAAAATAGATGGAAATGACTGTAGAAATCAACTCCATTCCAAACATATGCTATATAAACCAATGTGTAAGTAACATAAGAAAGAGGCCTACCTCGTCCAGATGTTCGATGATGTCCATCGTTGAACACTTCAACCCAAAGCTATATACTTGCAACAAGTTCTCAACAAACATGAAAAAACAATCATATGGTGGAAATATAAAAGGTTAGCACATTACATAGCATAATCCATCAATATACGTAACAAATACACCCATGGATAAGAATAAATATATTCGCAAGATATCAATTGGATGGGAAAGGAGTATTTCTATTAATAAATGATCAGTAGAAGTTGTTGAAACATATTTTAAAATTTTTATTCCTAAGACCCAAAATTTCCTTTTTCGGGTTTCATCTTTTCATAAAGCATAAGCTTCATTATCATTCCCAAGTGCCCAATACTGATTTCCCAAAAAAATCTATACTTTAAATAATAAACGGTAAAAAAACTAAAATGTTATAAGAATCCCAACACATTTTCTATAAAGTTATTTTAATCATGATAAGATTTAAACCTAATGGAGTTAAGCTTAACTTTAAAAAACTTTTCGAGATTCGGGGTTTGCTGAGAACATTTTTTTTTATACATAATGAATCATGAAATACTGATCCCCGATTTCCCGAAAGAATGGGAGTTATTTCAAATTCTGATTAATTAATTCACTAACACAAGAAGTTAAGACTTAAGATAATCAAATCATGATTTCGGGATTCTGAGTTCAACGATAACATATCTCTTGTCAACATGATCTTCGAAATCCCGAAACGCAAAATCCCAACCCATAATTTGTGTTAAAACTAAATTAATCATGTTTTGTCTTTAATCCTGATTAATTAAGTCCTAAGTTAATCATATCGTGATTTTGAAAATTGGGATTCATTGATAACATACTTCCTGTCAACACGATCCCTGAAATCCTGAAATGCCTAATACCGATCAATTATTTTGCTAAAAGGAATTTAAGTCTTAATTAATCTCGTCGCGATTTTGTGATTTCGAAAATTGGGATGCAGCGATAACATATCTCTTGTCAACACGATCCCCGAAATCCTGAAACACGAAATCCCGACTCTTAATCTGTGATTAGTACAAATTAACTCTGTTTTGAAAACATGATTAATAATAATCAATCTTTTTAGGTTTTTTTCACGTTTCAGTTTCCGATTGAATGAAATGTGTCGATTTTTGAATTCAAAAGCATCAAAATGCGGCCATTTAAATTAAGAATAACTGGTGATATGTGACACTAATGCGTATCTCAGTAAATATATACTGCATTAAATATCTTGAATTCTTGTCAGCTGCGTCAGTCCCGTCATTGTTAAATGAATTAAAAGAGAGTTTGAAGGTTTGTGTTTCGCAATATTTTTTGTTTCATTCTATCAAGCACAAGAAGCATGCAACCGAGCTCATACACTCCTTTTCTATGATAGGTTTTCAATCTAACTAAAATTCATGGCACCAAAAAAGGCACCGAAGAGGAGTGAAGATACACAGGAAGGAGATATCATATCTGACACTATGCCACACACTATTGATTCCATTAAATCTTGAATATAAATCTCTAAACTCCTGGAACTCAAATTCAAGAATTCTCATACTGATTCTGATAATCACCTTTGGGATATAGCAGAATCATAACTTCATAAGATCGCAGCACGCCCTCAGCTTTTGGAGTATAACGATATGATCAGTTGGGCACTGGAAAAGGTTGATATTCTGATGAGGATCATCTTAAATAATCAAGGGGTCACTGTTGGCTCGTTCAGGCCAGAACATATGCAAGTAATGTATAAGCTCTCACTGAATCCTAAGTACACTTTTAAGTCTGATTTTTTAGCTGAATTTACCCATGGGGTATATGCCACAACATCTTTGACTGAGTACATGGTCTATGTAGCCATTATGCTGTGTAGACTATTTGGGAGAAAGGATCCCTGCCATTTTCATGCAGATTGGGTGCCCTTTTTAGAAGAAGCCTTAGAAGGATTCACTTTGAACTAGAGTAAGATTCTGTCTGATAACTTAGCTCAAGAAGTTTCAAACTATAGAATTGCAAAATCTAAAGGTCAACCAGTGGCCTTTTATATGTCAGCATACATTATGGACGCAATTTTCTTTATGACTCCTTTTCCCTTGATGAATTGGAGTTGGAACATAACTTGCCCCGAGCCCACTCATGAATATCATTCTACACTTTGGGAAGAAAATGATAAGAATGCATTTTATGAAATTTTCCATTTCATAATTATTCTGATGCATAAAATGTTTCATGGTTGTGAACCCCCTAGCATTTCTGAGCCAGTCTCAGGAAATCTCAAAGTAATAGTCGACTGGTTTGTTAATGAAAACTTCTCTTATATTAGAGTTTATTGATGCTCAATTCCCCCTCACGCACTTCTGAAATTCCTCCCGGACAGATTGGTAGTGAGGGAAGTAACACATCAAATAGTGAAAGGTGGTATTGGATTAGAGCTAAAAGTAGCTCAAAAGAAATCCTGGCCAACCTTCCCTATGTATGTCGGGAAATTTTCATTACTAAACCTCAACCATTCCAAAGTAGAGGCTGAATAATTAGAAGAAATAAAACTGGTGAATATTGAGCACAGAAAGCATGACCCTTATTAATTAGTAAGAAGACATTTGATGCACTGTAATTTGAAAGCTTATGAGCATGAGACATCTGTTTATGATGATATTTTCAAGGAGGTCAAAACCTATGAATAATTATTGAACAGGGTACAGGCCATGTCACCTAACTCATAGGTTGGTTTCATGTCATTTCAGAGTCACAGATGAAGTTGTTTACCAAAGAGTTTGTAGGGTGAATCTACGACCCCTCCTCCAGAGTAGGAAGGGCCTCCCCCAGGCTTTGAAACAAATGTATAGGATAAAATAAATACAAAAGGAAAAATGAAGGAGGATGAAATGCCTTCACAGGAAACAGGAGTTCCACAGACATAAGAATCAGAGGAAGGGAAAGGAAAGGATTTGGAAACACCTACAGAAATCCCTGAGAGTTTTCCAAAAAAGGTAGGAGGAACAACATCGACAGAACTTGGAAGTCCCATTACTTCCTTGACTCCATTACAATCTACTTATGGAAATCCCCACAAGGGAGCTCTGTATGTTAGTGATGTTGAGCCTATTTCTAGTGATGAGATTCCTTCATCCGATTATTTCTTCAGTAAAAAGAAAAAGGAAATCCTTAAACAAGAAATTCATCGAAGAGGAGATATGATGGTTAAAAAACATAGGGTCGTTATAGATGGACAAAAACTTAAAGAGGGAGAATTCACTACAGAGATAGCAGGCATGATGGGAGCTTTAGCGTCAACGAATATGTACTCTATGGGAAATTTGAAAACTATGTTGGAACAAAAATACCAAATGATAGCTCAGCTACAGGGTCAATTGAAAGAGACCGAAAGAAATATTAGTTGGGGAATAAAAAGGGATCTAGAACAAGCTAGATTAAATGATATTCAAGAGATTCAGGAAGTGAAATAAAGCTTAGAGGAAGCAAATCAGAAAATACAGGTCACTTAGGCACAGGTCCTAAAGCAAGAAGAAACAAATAAACAATTACAAGATAAGATTAGTTCCATTTCAAATCAAGTGGTAGAGCTTGAAATTTTCCAGGCCCAGGTATTGAGAATAAATTTGAAGATAGAAGAGGAAAAACAAGGAGTTTTCTTAAATCTAGAAGTCATCCAAAATTACTTTCCGGAAACAAATAAATCCTTGGAGAATATTCTCCAGAAAGAAAGAGAAATGAAGGCAGCCAGAACGACTTTTCAAAAGGTAGTGGCCGTGTCAACAAAAGTGGATCTCAGGGAGGCTAAAAAACTATCTTTTTCAGAACAGATCAAAGGTGATGTGATACTTAAGGTGTGGGAGGTATACCTTGTAGAAAACAAAAGAGTAACTAGAGAGGTCAATGATGATTGTCAAGGAATTTTTGATCTTTTAGAAAAAGCTTCTTTGAACATTGGAAAAAACGACTGTCCCGGGTTGTTAGGGGAAATTAATATTGTCAAGCAGGAGTTAATATTTAAAGAAGAGATGGAGGAAACGTAGGTGGAGACCCAAAAAATAAAGGTATTCAATGTCACCGAAATCGACAAATGGATAGTGATGTCAAGCTTAAAGTTGTAAACTATTAAGTTCACAAGGAAAATAATTGAAGATCGTCTGCCAAAACTGCAAAGAAAGTTTTTCTTATTTGAAGCAAAGGATATTCCAGAAGCTCCTAGAGTTTTAGTATAGTTCCTGGGAAAATGTGTTTGTTGTCTTAAAGCAGAAGGAACAGGTTCATCAACACAGACATGAAATACTCTTTTGAAGATTTTCATCGTTAGAAATAATAAAGCGGTTAGAAAAGAAATGTAAACAGTTTGACATTGTTCATCCATGTAACCGTAGTCTTAGGAAGTTGGTTAATCACCAACGGGAAAAATATTTGATGATCATTTATAAATATGTTTTCACAAGAATGAGAAAGGGCTTTAGGTTTTTGAGAGAGATGATTGTATTAAAAAAGTTTTTCATCCATTGTGATATAAATAATGCAGACGAGATTCTAAATTCTGTCAACTTGAAGCTATGTGTTCTTTAACCCTGTTTACAATTTTTATGTTTATCTTTCAATGTTCCTCTAATGAATGATCAACTATAAGTTTGTTTCATACATATTTTGTAGTTTGAATTGATTTGGTTATGAAATTATTTACATATTTTCCTCTAAAATTGCTATCAGTAATTTTAACACTTGTAGATCATTTGAATGATTATATTTAACATTTCATTAGAAATCTCGTTTTCCTCTTTATCTCCTGTTAAAATATGAGATTCTTTCTTGATTAAAGCCTCATATTTTCACAGTAGTTCTACTTTATTATTTTACTATTCTTAAAATTGTTTCAAGTCCAGGAAACAACCTCAACTATTATTATATTATTATTTTGAATTCAAAAGCTATTTTTCCTATTTTAATCCCTTAAAAACTGGAGCAACAATTTATCAAAAACTATTAAAATTTTAATTAAAATTTTATTCTCCATGACTGTCCCAAATAGCAGACAGCTCAACATAGAACTTGGTCTCCAAGATCAAACTAGAATTGCTTTAAACCTTTTTAATACTATTCTGCAAACAACAACTAACCAGGCTGAATTAGAACGTTCATGGGCTGCTATTGAGAGAGATATCAGCATCCAAGAACAACGGGAAGCTAGACAGAGGCAGTTGAGAAACTGACTCTAATTTACCCTTCTTTTTTATTCTTACCCTTTAATTACCTTTACCTTTATGGATGCCTTGACGGTATACTTTACAACCTTAAAGTATAAACTCAGGAACAACATCTTTTTGGCGTCGTTGTTGGGGAACGAAGAAACGAAACTTTTCCTTGGGAGGAACGACATTGACACTTTCTTTCTTTGATAGTGAACAAAGATAGAAAACCTTCTAAGGCTACCTTATATTTTTCACTTGGCGACTCCACAATAAGTAAACTGGCTAGTAGCCGATCTCGACGACAAGTAGACCTCGCCAGTCTCTGATCCGGAAAAGATTTTAAAATCACAAAGATCCCTTAGACAAATCATCTCACCTATACATACTATTTGTCAACCTGATTTTACACAGTTGAACGTTCAGGAAACCATTGAGAGATCTGTCTCTCTTCCCCTGTCATACGATACGTTCTCTTTTCCCGAAGTATTTTCCCCAAATTTTCGTGAACATCCTCCTCACACATTCCAAGTTTCATCCTCAAATCAATCAATGGCTGCACATGGAGGTGTTGGAGATGGAGGTGGTGCTCCAAGAGGACCAGCGGGTGGCCAAGCACCACTTCCTGGAATCTTTTCTAAAGTAGCTACTAGATATGCCCCCCTTGTCCTCCCAGTTCCCTTACATGACCTTCCCGAAAACTATATGAAAATCCTTCCAAAATTTATAGGAGAAGGATATTTGACTGCTCAAGAACATATAAACTTCTTTGACAAATTTGCCGACATCCTCAGAATAAAACACAAAGATGTCTATCCTAGACTCCTCGTTCATACTTTTGAAGAATAGTTGAGGACCTGGTTCTGATCCTTAGCATCCAAATCTCTACAATCTTACGAAGAACTTGAGAGAAATTTTATTAGACAATGGGGAGAGAGGAGGGATCACCTCTACTACCTAACTGAATTTGGAGCCCTTAGAAAGAAAAACTCAGAATCTGTTCTAGAGTTCACGCAAAGGTTTAACAAGTTGTATAATAAAATCCCAGTTGAAGTCAAACCTTCTCAACCCACAACAAAGGTGACTTTTGTTGGTGCCTTTGATCCCGACTTCTCCCTATTATTGAGAGAAAGGAGATCAATAGATCTCACGAAAATGCAAGATGATGCTCTCGAGATTGAATCGAACATGATGGCATCAGGGAAATTAAAAGATAAAATAGAAACCGAGAATAAAGAAAATAGAAAATTCAAAGAACAAGGTGGATCCTCAGGAGATAAAATAGACGAAATGGCTAGGGTAATTAGAGAACTTTCCAATAAGATCTAAAAAATGGAACTAGATAAATCAAAAAGGGCTAATTTTCCTAGGAAGGATTTTAGAAGGAATCCTGATCCTCAGGCCCCACAGAAAATAATAAAAAATGAAGATAAAAAAATTCCAACCCCCTTCAAAGGTGAAAACTTCATTGGAGAAGAAGACCTAGAAGATTTTGAAGAGTTCGATGAGGATGTAAATAATCTTGGCAATGATAATAAATCACCTTATTTATCAAGACAAGATTACGCAAGATCCATAAATAAAGAAATTAGATCGGAAGACGATGTTAGCAATGACACTTTTGAAGATCTGGCTTATCAGGGCATCGCTGATGATATTATTGCCGAACTTCACGAGAAATATAATTTGAGACCTAGGAACAAGAGTCTTCCAACCGCCCAAACAAAAAATATTTTACCTAGAGGCAAAACCGATGAAGTAGCTCCAAACGTTACTGAGAAAAAAACCACAAAAACCCAAACTGCTGACACACAGCCTATCAAGTCAAAGTTAGTAGGAACACCTGCTGAGAAAACACAGGATCCTGTGATTGAAACCAAGTCCGCACCAGAAAGAAAAGATGAAAAGAAAGGAATGGAGGGCCCAAACATAGAAAGTGATAAGGCCCTGGGAAATTTTAATCTAGAGAATGAAATAAATAAAATCAAAATCCCTATCCCACTTGTTGAACTAGCTAGAAATCCCATATACAGAAAGAAAATTGCCAAAATGATTAGCTTTTCAGAAGATGAAATCCAGGTCAATGTCATCAACTTAGAAGATGACAAGCCGAACATAGTTTTGGGTCCGCATTTTGAAGGTGCGAGAGACATTGTAGCCCCCTTTTATATCACATTGACCTTGTTCGACCACCTACTTCATAACTGCATGCTAGATTCTGGAGCATCTCACAATGTGATGCCAAAAGCCATTATGGAAAAACTAGGCCTCGAAATCACCAGGCCATATGGAGACTTATATTCATTTGATTCGAGAAAGGTCAAATGCATAGGCATGATTAAAGACCTGGTGGTAGGTCTGGCACAAATACTCACAAAAAGAATTCTTATGGACGTAGTGGTTGCTGACATCCCTCCGAAGTATGGTATGTTGTTATCTAGATCATGGGGTGTCAAGCTTGGAGGATCTTTCCATCTTGACATGACATACGCTACGATCCCAGTTTTTGGAGGAAAATACAAGTGTCTATACAGAGAAACTAGGTTAGCATTCACGATAGGTGATCCACATAACCCAAATAACCATCTTGTATATATTTCCGACCAAGATTTAGGAAATTGTATACTATCTATTGATGATGATTTTGAAGTAGATATAGATGAAAGTTGTACAAAAGATAAAAGTGAAAAAGAAAAAATTAAAAAAAATGTATATAGTACTGGTGTATGGAATATGTATTTTGACGGTGCTTCATCTTTCCTTGGAGCCGAAGTTGGGGCACTCCTTGTGGCTCCTCATGATGAATTTGTAATCCCCTTTTCATATAGGATTCAATGGAATGTGGACTGCACAAATAATGTATGCGAGTATGAAGCCTTAGTGTTAGGGCTAGAAGCTGCCAGAAGAATGAAAATAAAAAACCTTGAAGTCTTTGGTGATGCTGAGTTAATCATTAAACAAGTAAATCGACAATACCAGGCCAAACATCCTAAGTTGAGGTCCTATAGGAATTGTGTCTGGGATTTGATCGAGAATTTCTTCTCCTCTGTCAAAGTTCATTTCATTCCTCGAAATGAAAACCAACAGGCTAATGTGTTAGCCAAGGCAGCCTCTACTTTCACACCTCTTACTGTGTTTAAACTAAAATACCACATACAAATGAGGCACCGACCTTCTATACTGAATAACATACAACATTGGCAAGTCTTTGAGGACGATGAACAACTTCACAAATTTTTGGAATCTATAGATGAGTTTGCCGAAATGCATGCTGACCAAGAAAACCAAAATGATCCTATTTAGATCATGCAGGAAGGGGAGGAACCTCAAGAGTTCCATGATAAAATTGTGAACCATCGAATGCTCATTCTTAAAAATAACCAGATCCCCAAGGGTCTGATTCCCTTGGAAAGATTATTCAATCAATATGATATCCCTTCAAAATCCACTCTATAGCCTCAACCTGAAGAAGTTGAAGACTGTGACATAGGTACTAAAGAAAATCCTCGATTGGTGAAGCTATCCAAGTATCTGTCCCCTGAAAACAAAAATAAATATGCAGATTTTCTTAGAAAGTACAAAGACGTTTTCTTTTGGTCATATGAAGAGTTGAGAATCTATGACACCTCTGTGATCGAACATAAGATAGCCCTGAATCCTGGTGTCAAACCCTTTAGAAAAAAACTTAGACAAATTAACCCTATTTTATTGCTCGTGATTGAAAAGAAAGTCAAAAAGATCTTAGATGCAAAGATAATCATACCACTGAGATACTCAGATTGGGTTGCAAACCTGGTCCCGATTAGAAAGAAAAATGGGGACATTAGACTGTGTGTCGATTTCAGAAATCTTAATAAATCATCCCTCAAAGATAATTACCCACTACCCAAAATGGATCATGTTTTAGAAAAAGAAGTAGGGTAAAATAGGATGTCAATGATCGACGAATTTTCTGGGTATAATCAAATTTCCGTCTGTGAACATGATAAAGAAAAGACAGCCTTTACCACTCCTTGGGGTACATTTATGTATGATAAAATGTAATTTGGTTTGATGAATGTAGGTGCTACTTTTCAATGGGCTATGGATATGGCTTTCATTGGTGAAAGAGACAAATTTGTGGTTATCTATCTTGATGATCTAACTATTTTTTCCAAATCTGATGAAGATCACTTGATACATCTCAAGCAGACGTTTGGAAAATGCCGCAAATTTGGTTTGTCTTTAAATCCCCAAAAATATCACTTCGCTATGCAAGAAGGTAAACTTTTAGGCCATATTGTGTCTCGAGATGGAATTAGAATTGACCCTAAAAGATTTGAAGCTATAAACACAATAAGTTTTCCTAGGAATGTAAAAGAGATTCAGTCATTCTTAGGAAAAAAAAAAATTTGAGAAGATTTATTCCTAACTCTACTGAAATCGTAAAATTGATCATAGATATGCTGAAGAAAAACCATGAAGTAAAATGGACAGCGGAAGCTAAAGCATTGTTTGCATGCATCAAGACAGTGATAAGAGAGGCACCTATACTATCAAGCCTTGATTATCTCAAGGATTTTCTTATTTTCTCATTCGCCTCTGAACACACACTTGCCATGGTACTCCTTTAGAAGAATGAAGAAGGTTTCGAGAAACCGATAGCCTTTTTTAGAAAAAGTCTTCGAGATGCTGAACTCAGATATAATATAATGGAAAAACAAGCATATGCTATGGTGAAGGCATTAAAGGCTTTCAGAACTTATGTGTTGCATTCTAAGGTGATTGCGTATGTACCTACTAGCTCCGTAAAAGATATTTTGGTTCAATCTGACAGTGATGGAAAAAGAGGATAATGGCCTGCCAAAATCCAAGAATTCTACTTGGAGATAAAACCAACGAAATTAGTAAAGGGACAAGCTCTAGCTAAACTCTTAGCTGAATCAAATTTCATAGCTCTCGAAATAAATGGCTTACAGGGAGAAGAAGAGTGTCTGGACATGAATGAACTTGATGAACCAATAGCTGAAATCAGAATCGAAGAGAAATTTGCTTCATCAAATTGGTACAAAGACATAGTTTCCTACTTGTTGACTTTGAAGTGCCCAAATGACTTAACCCCATCCAAAGCTAGAACGTTAAATTTGCATGTGTTCAAGTACTATATATCTAAAGGAAAATTGTATTGGAAGGACCCACTTGGCTTCCTGTTGGTTTGTTTGGTTGAATCAGAAACATAAAAAGTCATAAGCCAATTTCACAAAGGAGTGTGTGGAGGACACCATGCCTGGAGGGAAATGGCTTATAAGATCCTGAGGGCAGGCTATTATTGGCCCAAACTTTTCTCAGATGTCAACGCCAAGGTCCGATCTTGCAACCCTTGCCAATTGTTCTCAGGCAAACATAAACTCCCAGCAATGCCATTGATTCCGGTCAAAACAGAAGCTCCTTTCCAACAATGGGGATTAGATTTCATAGGTGAAATTAATCCTCATTCTAGCTCTCAACACAGATGGATCCTGACTGCTATAGATTACTTCACCAAATGGGTGGAAGCTATTCCAACTAGAAGGGCTACTGATTCGGTGGTAATAGATTTCTCAGAAGAAAATATTTTGTCTAGATTTGGTTGCCCCCGAAAGATAGTCACAGATAATGCACAGGATTTTAAATCTATGGCTATGGTCAGTTTCTACCAAAAATATAATATTTTGCTTGGTCATTCCACGACATACTACCCTCAGGTAAATGGTCTGGCCGAGTCTTCAAATAAAAGTCTAATCAATATAATTAAGAAAGTGTTGAACGAAAACAAGAAATCTTGGCATGTACATTTGAAATACACCCTATGGGTAAATTGGATAGGCACGAAAAAGTCTATCGTCACTTCTCCTTTCCAGATGGTGTATAGGATCGATGTGGTATTACCTATAAATCTAGCACTTCCCGTAATGAAACTTTGGCAAGACAAGAAGGAGGAACCAAATCATGTCACAAGAAGAATAAACCAGCTGATTGAAGTCCAATAGCACAGGGCCGAAGTGGATGAAAGGCTGCATAAATACCAGGATGACATGAAAGCGTTATTCGATCTTAAGGCCAAAAACAAGGGTTTTCTCCCCGGAGATTTGGTTTTAAAATGGGATGCTAGGAAGGAAGACTCGGGAAAAAATGGTAAATTCGATCACGTCTGGTATGAACCATTCAAGATTGCATCTCCTGAAGGAAAGAATTCATTTCTGCTAGAAAATTTGGACGGAAAAATCTTAAACGCCCCTGTCAACGGGCGTTCTTTAAAACACTATATGGAATAGTTGATTTCCAGAATTCCCATTGTATATACCGGTTTGTTTAATCTTTTTATTTCATAATTTTCTTTGGATTCTGGCTGACAGCCCCACAAACGAAATTAGCAAACAGATAGCCTTATAGTGGAAGATAAATTCGCCAAAAATAGGTAATAGATAAGATTTTCCGTTATTTCAAAAGAAAACAAAAATGGTAAGGCAAAGGTGTGATTTCCAGAAAATTTTATTTTTTCAAGCAAGGTTTTTTTATTAAAAAAAAAAAAAAAGGTGCGGTGATTGTCTCATAAGTGTGATATGTCACTAAAAGAATGTTTTCAAAATCTAGGCCTTAAGGGTTTCACTTAGAATAAAACAGAGGTAATTAAAATAAACATCTCCGAGAAAGAGTTCCAAGAGTTGGGTTTAATTTATGACCTCTGTTTTTCGATTTCTAGGTTTTTCTACGTCCCCTCCTTCTACCGTTAGTTTTGTCTTCTTAAAAAATCAAGCTTCTTTCTGGGTTTTCCCACAGAGGGAGAAGAGATTACATCTTAACTTTTGAAGCTGAAAAACAGTTCTTAAAAGGTAGATCAGTCCTCATAACTCCTCACTCTCTGACTAAACAAAGCTATGCTTAGGTCGATCATGACTCTCCTAGGTTTCTTAACAGTTTTCTAAGGATTTAAGCTTGCTCGAAGGAAGACCTCTGAAATTAATCTTCCCCTTTTTCTCTGTGGACTAAGGTGTTTTGAAAGTTAAGAGAAGGTTGGTCTAGAGTAATCAAAACAAGTTGATAGACCTCCACTGCAATTTTTACATAGATACCATCCCTGGTATATTAAGTACCACTGATTGCCCCCACTTCGTATTCAAAAAGTAAAATATAAGACAGATGGTGAAAGGAAATTCATATTTGATTGCCCCCATCTAGTCCAAAAGACGATGAAAGGAAATTCATTTAAATGATTTCCCTTGTCTTAGTAAATATATATATATATATATATAACTTCACCGGGGTACTGAACAGGCTCGCTGGCAGTGAAGCAATATCTAAGGTTAAATGCATAATTCAGATTCGAAGTGGTGAAATTAAAATCAGTAAAAAGGGACAGATAACTTCACCGGGGTACTGAACAGGCTCGCTGATAGTGAAACAATATTTGAGGTATCTGTAAGGTTATCATACTTAAATATCATTCTACTCTAGTTATCGGTTTTTTCGAAACCAGATCTACATCTTAAGTCCAGACAAGGCTCCCTAATTAAAAATATGAATTTTGCTTCATTTCATGAAAGTTGAAAGCTGCAAAATCTGTTGGTTTTCCTAGGATTGTTTTGATCATCTTAACGCTAACTTGATTTCAGTAACAAGAAGGAGAATATCATGAATGGGACTGCAACTGATTTTACAACAAATGAGAGTTTGAAAATATTTTCATAAGGATGAAGTCTCTTTTTCCTCTGTATCCCCTTCCTTAGCAATTTCTGCAAAGATAAACCCTTGACTCCATTAACCCAATAAAGGCACTAAGTCAACATGTTCTCCTCGTCCCACAAGGAGACGAGGTCCCCAATTGGAGCCTATGTTGAAACATATTTTAAAATTTTTATTCCTAAGACCCAAACTTTCCTTTTTCGGGTTTCGTCTTTTCATAAAGCATAAGCTTTGTTATCATTCCCAAGCGCCCGGTACCGATTTCCAAAAAAAATTATTCTTTAAATAATAAACGGTAAAAAAAATAAAATGTTATAAGAATCCCGACGCATTTTCTATAAAGTTATTTTAATCATGATAAGCTTTAAACCTAATGGAGTTAAGATTAACTTTAAAAAAGTTTTCGGGATTCGGGGTTTGCTGAGAACATTTTTTTTATACATATTGAATCAGGAAATCCCAATCCCCGATTTCCCAAAAGAATGGGAGTTATTTCAAATTCTAATCAATTAATTCACTAACACAAGAAGTTAAGACTTAAGATAATCAAATCACAATTTCGGGATTCGGAGTTTAGCGATAACATATCTCTTGTCAACACGATCCCTGAAATCCCAACCCATAATTTGTGTTAAAATTGAATTAATCATGTTTTGTCTTTAATCTTGATTAATTAAGTCCTAAGTTAATCATATCGCGATTTTGAAAATCGGGATTCATTGATGACATACTTCCTGTCAACACGATCCCTGAATTCCCGAAACGCCTAATACAGATCAATTATTTTGCTAAAAAGAATTTGATTCTTAATTAATCTCGTTGTGATTTCACGATTTTGGAAATCGGGATGCAACAATAACATATCTCTTGTCAACACGATCCCCGAAATTCTAAAACGCGAAATCCCGACCCTTAATCTGTGATTAGTACAAATTAACTATGTTTTGAAAACGTGATTAATAATAATCAATCCTTTTAGGTTTTGTTCACGTTTCGGTTTCCGATTGAATGAAATGCGTCAATTTTTGAATTCAAAAGCGTCAAAATGTGGCCATTTAAATAAAGAATAACTGGTGATATGTGACACTAATGCGTATCTCAGTAAATATCTACCGCATTAAATATCTTGAATTATTGTCAGCTACATCAGTCCCGTAATTGTTAATGAATTAAAAGAGAGTTTGAAGGTCTGTGTTTCACAACATTTTTTGTTTCATTCTATCAAGCGCAGGAAGCATTCAGCCGAGCTCATACACTCCTTTTCTGTGACAGGTTTTCAGTCTAACTAAAAGTCATGGTACCGAAGAAGAGTGAAGATACACAGGAAGGAGATATCATATCTGACACTATGCCACATGCTATTGATTCCATTAAATCTTGGACACAAATCTCTGAACTCCTGGAATTTGAATTCAAGAATTCTCATACTAATTTTGATAATCAACTTCGGGATATAGCAGAATCAGAACTCCATAAAATCATGGCGCGCCCTCGGCTTTTGGTGTATAATGATATTATCAGTTGGTCACTGGAAAAGGTTGATATTTTGACGAGGAGCATCTTAAATAATCAAGGGGTCACTGTCGGCTCATTCAAGCCAGAACATATACAAGTAATGTATAAGCTCTCACTGAATCCTAAGTACACTTTTAATGCCGAGTTTTTAGCTGAATTTCAAAGGAAAGAGTGTACTGAGGCAGACCAAACTTATGCTGATTTAATTAGAGATTGGTCGAGATGTCCATCAAAGTTTAGGGCCGATACCCATGGGGTATATGCCATGGCATCTTCAAATGAGTACATGGTCTATGTAGCCATTATGTTGTGTAGACTATTCGGGAGAAAGGATCCCTGCCATTTTCATGCATATTGGGTGCCCTTTTTAGAAGAAGCTTCAGAAGGATTCACTTTCAACTGGAGTAATATTATGTCTGATAACTTAGAACAAGAAGTTTCAAACTACAGAATTGCAAAATCTAAAGGTCAACCAGTGGCCTTTTATATGTTAGCGTACATTATGGATGTAGTTTTTTTTATGACTCATTTTCCCTTGATGAATTGGAGTTGGAAAATAACTTTCCCTGAGCCCATTCATGAATATCATTCTACACTTTGGGAAGAAAATGCTAAAAATGCATTTTATGAAATTTTCCATTTCATAATTATTCGGATGCATAAAATGTTTCATGACTGTGAACCCCCTCTCATTTATGAGTCAGTCTCAGGAAATCTCAAAGCAATAGCCGACTGGTTTGTTCATGAAAAAATCTCTTATATTAGAGTTTATGGATGCTCAATTCCCCCACATGCACTTCCGAAATTCCTCCCAGACAGATTAGTAGTGAGGGAAGTAGCACATCAAATAGTGAAAGGTGGTATTGGACTAGAGCTAAAAGTAGCTCAAAAGAAATCCTGGCCAACCTTCCCTATGTATGTCAGGAAATTTTGATTACTAAACCTCGACCATTCCAAAGTAGAGGCTGAAGCATTAGAAGAAATAAAACTAGTGAATATTGAGCATAGAAAGCATGACCCTTATCAATTAGTAAGCAGACATTTGATGCACTGTAATTTGAAAGCTTATGAGCACGAGACATTTTTTTATGATGATATTTTCAAGTAGTTCAAAACCTATGAAGAAGTATTGAACAGGGTACAGACCATGTCACCTGACTCACAGGTTGGTTTCATGTCAATTTAGAGTCACAGACGAAGTTGTTTACCAAAGAGTTTGCAGGGTGAATCTACGACCCCTCCTCCAGAGCAGGAAGGGCCTCCCCCAGGATTTGAAACAAATGTATAGGATAAAATAAATACAAAAGGAAAAATGAAGGAGGATGAAATGCCTTCACAGGAAACAGGAGTTCCACAGACAGAAGAATCAGAGGCAGGGAAAGGAAAGGAGTTGGAAACACCTACAGAAATCCCTGAGAGTTTTCCAAAAAAGGTAGGAGGAACAACATCGATAGAACTTGGAAGTCCCATTACTTCCTTGACTCCATTACAATCTACTTATGGAAACCCCCATGAGGGAGCTCTGTATGTTAGTGATCTTGAGCCTATTTCTAGGGATGAGATTCCTTCATCCGATTATTTCTTCAGTAAAAAGAGAAAGGCAATCCTTAAACAGGAAATTCATCCAAGAGGAGATATGATGGTTAAAAAACATAGGGTCATTATAGACGGACAAAAACTTAAAGAGGGATAATTCTCTACAGAGATAGCAGGCACGATGGGAGCTTTAGCATCGGAAAATATGTACTCTGTGGGAAATTTGACAACTATGTTGGAACAGAAAGACCAAATGATAGCTCAGTTACAGGGCCAATTGAAAGAGACCGAAATAAATATTAGTTGGGGAATAAAAAAGGGTCTAGAACAATATAGATTAAATGATATTCAAGAGATTCAGAAAGTGAAAGCAAGATTAGAGGAAGAAAATCAGAAAATACAGGTCACTCAGGCACAGGTCCTAAAGCAAGAAGAAACAAATAAACAGTTACAAGATAAGATTAGTTCCATTTCAAATCAAGTGGTAGAGCTTGAAATTTTCCAGGCCCAAGTATTTCAAATACATTTGAAGATAGAAGAGGAACAACAAGGAGTGTTCTTAAATCTAGAAGTTGTCTAGAATTACTTTCAGGAAACAAATAAATCCTTGAAAAATATTCTCCAGAAAGAAAGAGAAGTGAAGGTAGCCAGAACGAATTTCCAAAAAGAAGTGGCTATGTCAACAAAAGAGGATCTCAGGGAGGCTCAAAAACTATCTGTTTTAGAACAGATCAAAGGTGATGTGATAGTTAAGGTGTGGGAGGTAGACCTTGCAGAAAACAAAAGAGTAACCAGAGAGGTCAATGATGATTGTCAAGGAATTTTTTATGTTTTAGAAAAAGCTTCTTTGAACATTAGAAAAAATGATTGTCCCAGGTTGTTAGGGGAAATTAATGTTGTCAAGCGTGAGTTAAGATTTAAAGAAGAGATAAAGGAAATGCAGGTGGAGATCCCAAAAATAAAGGTAATCAATGTCACTGAAATTGACAAATGGATAGTGACTCCAATCTTAAAGTTGCAAACTATTAAGTTCACAAGGAAAATAAATGAAGATCATCTGCCAGAACTGTAGAGAAAGTTTTTCTTATTTGAAGCAAAGGATATTCCAGAAGCTCCTAGAGTTTTAGTACAGTTCCCGGGAAAATGTGTTTTTTGTCTTAAAGCAGAAGGAGCAGGTTTATCAACACAGACATGAAATACTCTTTTGAATATTTTCATTGTTAGTAATAATAAAGCAGTTAGAAAAGAAATGTAAACGGTTTGACATTGTTCATCCATGTAACCGTAGTCTTAGGAAATTGGTTAATCACCAACGGGGAAAGTATTTGATGATCATGTATAAATATGTTTTCACAAGACTGAGAAAGGGCTTTAGGTTTTTGAGAGAGTCGATTGTATTAAAAAACAAATTTATCCATTGTGATATAAATAATGCAGACGAGATTCTGAATTCTGTCAACTTGAAGCTATGTGTTCTTTAACCTTGTTTACAATTTTTATGTTTATCTTTCAATTTTCTTCTAATGAATGATCAACTATAAAAATATTTCATACATATTTTGTAGTTTGAATTGATTTGGTTATCAAATTATTTACATCTTTTCCTCTGAAATTGTTATCAGTAATTTTAAGACCTATAGATCATTTGAATGATTATATTTAACATTTCATTAGAAATCTCATTTTCCTCTTTTTTTTCTTTTTTTTTTTACTGGGAGAATCGACAACTCGCGGTTCTCGTACTCGCGTGACATGGGGTCGATCCCCATCGGCTACCACTATAACCCCAGGTGCAACCACCCAGCCCGCAAGAATGGCGCATGAGTAAATTCGGGTGAGAATCGAACATGAGACTTCATTTTACAAATTTCCTTCCATTTACACGGCACTTGCCAATCTGTCTACACCCGTGCGGGCCTCATTTTCCTCTTTATCTCCTGTTAAAATATGAGATTATTTCTTGATTAAAGCCTCATATTTTCACAGCAGTTCTACTTTGTCATTTTACTATTCGTAAAATTGTTTCAAGTCCAGGAAATGGCCTCAACTGTTATTATATTATTGTTTTGAATTCAAAAGCTATTTTTCCTATATTCATCCCTTAAAAACTGGAGCAACAATTTATCAAAAACTATTAAAATTTTAATTAAAAATTTATTCTCCATGACTATCTCAAATAGCAGACAGCCCAACATAGAACCTGGTCTCCAAGATCAAACTATCATTGCTTTAAACCTTTTTAATACTATTCTGCAAAAAGCAACTAACCGGGTTGAATTAGAACATTCATGGGCTGCTGTTGAGAGAGATATCAACATCCAAGAACAACGGGAAGCTAGACAGAGGTAGTTGAGAAACTGACTCTAATTTACCCTTGTTTTTTATTCTTACCCTTTAATTACCTTTACCTTTATGGATGCCTTGATGGTATACTTTACAGCCTTAAAGTATAAACTCAGGAACAACAGAAGTGAAAATATTACAGACTTCCATGTCGGCACAGCTTGGAACCAAGAAACCGAGTTCCTTCCAACTAGGCCTTCACCACTTCAATCCTCCACCAAAGGAAAGCTCATATAAGGGAGACAAAGAGGTTCTCCATCAATAAGGGAAGAGCTTGGGATCTGAACACTATGTTCAGACTTAAAGGAAAAAGGGATGCAGACTCAATATGAAGTAAATAATTTCTCTAGAGTAACTTTTCTCTCAAATTTGAATTCTCTCTCCTTTTCCATAGCTCAGAATTGGCTTCTTTATAGCCTTCAAAATGAAAATCAAGGGCTGAGTCGAAACGTTTCCAGTATATGGAAGGCCAAGAATCAGAGATCTCCTATTGTGACATGGAAACCCGACATTTAATTTTGATTTTATGGCACAAATACTGATGTACGCAGGCTGTAGTGGAGCAGCCGGCATATACGCTTGTTGTATAGCTTGCAAGATGCATACAAGTGGAAAAATATTTATTTTTGTCTCTGTATTTTATCATCAGGGAAAATAAGTCTGCATGGGCGAATGGAATAAGACCCTCTCTGCAAGATTGCATAGGGTGAGGAAAATCTTGTTCTAACAGCGTTGTAGCCTTGCAAAATGGTTTGATGGCATATTTCTCCTACTAAAATCTGGTCTGGGACATGATCTGGTAAGAGATGTGGTGCTCCGGTGGCCCCAAACACCCTGATGTAGGTGTCACACTTGTCCAAGTACCAGTGGCCTACCTTGGAGATCATTTTCTTGTCCGCAACCGATAGTCTTGGGCATTCCTTCTTAAAAAGAATAAAATAAATTTGCGTGATGGATTCATTGCAGATGAGGGAGTAAGACTTTTTATACCTGTTCTCCCATAGAACACTGAAATAGAAGTGAACTGGGAGATCTGCGACATGCCATCTCATATTCATTTCGACGAAGATGTTTCTGGTGCACATGACATCGAGAAAATATGAAGCCATGTAGAAAGTCCACGTCTCTCCTTCCTTCGGTGTCTGAGCTTGTTGTATACAGATTCTCAATTGTTTATAAATTATCGCTCCCGAGTTAAAATTACTATCGGTGATCACCACTGTGTAAGCCAAGGGCATCCAGGCTTCTGAAAATATGGAGCAATCCTTCTCTCCATATAATCGAAAGATGAGAGCCATAAAATAGATGTATGTCTCCCTCAAATTGGTCTTCCTGTACCAGCCATTGCTCTGGTTGGTGTACTTCTTGTCCTCCCTCCACCATGAGGCCATTACCCAGTTGGTGTCATGGTGTTCGTAGAACTTCACCACCAAGTCTGTGTTCAGCCGCTCCTCAAGATCTCTAATCTTGTAGTATTTTTTAACCTTTATCGGTACAAACACTCTGACACACCCACCATTGTCATCGTTGATTAAACATTTTTGTGTTTTTGTGTGGTCGATGAGCCACTTCAGGACTTCAATGTAGGGAAAAATAGGGGTTCTTCTTGCCACCATATGTAGGTACGACCTTCGGATGTTCGGGAACACCTCGTCATCGAGCGCTCTTACATCTGGATCACTGTATGGGATATATTCTAGGTATTCCTCCCGACTGATCTTGTTAAAGAGTTCTCCCCAATGTGGGAGTGCCATCTTGGACTTTGTTTTTGCCTCTGTATCTCCAAAGGCTGGAGGATGAATAAAAACCTTATCCGTTGTTGTTTTGATGACTGGTTCAAGTCTTAGAGTGTATTCCAATTATTTTGCATCCCCTGGAGAGGAGCCTTCACCTATCTCTAGTTCTTTCAGCTTCAGTGCCCTTGGCCATCGTCTGGTGGTTGGATTTCTTGGCAGCATTGTTCCTGCAACTAAAATAAACCTTCAGAGTCTGTGTGAAGAACAAAACTGTATAAGAAACATATAATTTGCAGCCATGTAAAATTTGCAGACTTGGATACGTATCTGTGAAGCTTGCTAAAACCTGGTTATTTTGATACTCAAGGGATCTCTGTAGCCTTCGAATTACTCATCTTGTTTCTTTGGATGCTCTAAATTTCCTTGCATGCAGAATGATTTTGTTTAGAATGCCTCCAGAGAATTTAAACCAGGGAAGAACTTACTGTGTCGCATCATTTATTCAATTCGGGTGATGAGTGAAATTTAAAAAAATCTATCGTCGAATCACCATAACTTAAATTCATCATGGGTCGACGGTGGAGGTGTTGGTGGTGATGTGATCTATCGATGATTTTAAACGGCTATTTTGATTGGTGCACGAGGTAGAAACTAATGCGGGATTTGGTATTGATTATCTCCTTAAATGCTCAAAATCTGATTGTATCTAATGTTAAAACATCCCATCGTGTCGCTCTCTCAGTGGGTGGATCGGGGATCGGGGATGTGTTATGAACGTTTTCATTGATTTCCTTTAGAAAAAATCTCTGATACCAATCAATCTCACCGTACAATGCTTCCATGACAAAGCTGACTCAGAGGTGTGACTCGAACCTAGGGAACCAAGAATGACTCAGGGTAAAACTATACCATACGGTTCTCCAATTTGGTAAAGACACATGGCATTGAAGACACTATGACCTAATTCATGTGTATCAATTGGAGTCAGGGCTTTCCTTAAGTTACTCATTCTAAAACAAACCTTATCTTGTCGATTCCAAAAAGTATCGAGGGTCAACAATCGACGATAAATCTATCAAGTGCTTTCTTCGGATTATCTCCCTTGGAAAAGTCCCGATGTTGAAAATGCATCGGGGATCGGTGATTGGGAATAAATTTTAGCACAGTCAGAATGTTTGTTGTGATAGTTTTAGGTTCTCCCCGATTCCGATAAGCATGTCGGGCATCGACTATTGGCGACATCTATTCTCTCTTCGTTAACGTCTATTTCCCTTGTCTTTCACCCCTCGTCGTTTACTGACGCTGAAGTGGAATTGGCTATCGACGATATCCTTATGCAAGACTTTGACACAAACAAAAACTTTCTTTTTCCAATGCCGATGGAGATCAACGCTCGGTGACTGTCTTTTCCCAAGTGGTTCGTTTCCTTCTCTAAATTCCTTCTGATGTCGAATCTGAGCACGTCAGGTGAAGTGTTTAGGGTGTCAATTGTTTATTCAGTTGTTAAGGCCTTTTAAGTCATGGGGTTTCATAAGTTCAAAACAAACTTAAATAGGTGATGAGAGTCATGAAATTAAGCAAAGACAAAACATTTCTCAAAATGAAGTCGAATCAAAACACTACAAAAGATCAAGTGGTACCCAAAAAGAAAAAAATCGACAGAGGCTTTTTAGGGTGTGTTGAGTGCTCAACAAATGGAGACTTACTGGGCAAAGAAGAATATTTGTTCCTACCTCAAGCTCAGGTGAAGGTGATTCAAAAGATGATTAAGAAGTTAACTGGTGTTTTATCAGAGTCTTTTTTATTCTTGCATTTGAAATTCCCTAGTTGGTGCATTTGGCCTTCCTTGTGGGGTTTTCAACCTTTATTCCACCTTCGTTTCTTGTAACCCTGACTCACGCCCCATTTGAAAAGAGTCTAGTAAATCATTCATTGGCACTAGGCCCTTTAGTTACCCTTATTCACTTTCTACAGTGTTTCTCTGCTGCCAGCGAGCGTCCATATCCCCAGCGGAGTCACCCTGACGTCACAGACCTTGCTCCACTGCCAGCGAGCATCCATAGCCCCAACAAAGTTATATGAATACCCTCTCCTATTGTTCACTCAATTGACATAGTTAATTTTATTTAGGCAGAATGCCCTGAGCGAGTGGGAGAGGAGGACATCTGTTAATTTCAAAATGAGATGGTTAAGGTGAAATTTTGCTATCTCTATCTTTGAGGTACATGTAGTCCTTTCCAGCTTACCATATCTCCCTTAAGGTTTTACCAGACCACTAGGCAAACACTTCATCAATTTTCCAAGGTTGTTCATCTGTGCAACTTAGATAGAGAACCCCTTAAAACAACTGCAGGTCCTCTAGCGCTTCTTGTGTTGTATGTGAGCGATAAGTCAGGAACAAAGTTCGTCATTTCATATAAATTGAGGTCAACCACCATATTGTGAAACAAAATCTTCAAAAGTGAAAAAGTAAAAAAAAAACAAGAAACAAAAAAAAAATTATTCCGCAATCGACCTTCATAAAACAAAACATCGTGAAAATGCACACACAAAAATAAAATGTTTTTTTTTTTTTTTTTAATGAAAATATTGTTTTAGGGCTTGGCCATTTACCGGGAGAGCGTCAGGCTCCCCCTTTAGATTTTGCAACTCATACATGCCTACCTCAATCTTCTTGGCCACCATGAAAGGTATGAGCCATAGATTCTGAAACTTAGAATGTTTTCCTTTGGGCACATTTGCTCTGTCACATTTTAGGACCAAGTCTCCCACTTCAAAGTTATTCTCTTTAGCTTTATGCTTATCAAACCACCTTTTAACTATCTATTGATGAGCTATGAACTTTGATTTTTCTTTCTCCCTTTCTTCTTCCATCATGAGGAGGTTATCGATTCTTTGTTGTATGACTAATGAGGGTTGTCCTCTCGAATCTTGTGCAAGTTGAAGAGATGGAAGATATAGCCCGTTTGGGAGAATTGCTTCATGTCCGTATATCAAAAAGTATGGGAAATTGCCTATGGATTCCTTGGGTGTAACTCTATCACCCCATAAAGAATTATGAAGTGAACTATGCCAATTCCTCTGGTTGTCTGCAACTGTTTTCTTCAATATCCTCACTAGGTTCTTATTAGTTGATTCTGCAACTTTGTTCCCCTATGGATAGTAGTTTGTAGAGTATATGATTATGATTCCTTTGTCTAGAGAAAACTTTGTTAATAATGTGGAAGAAAAGTAAGCTGCATTATCAAAAACAAGGATGGAAGGCACACCGAACCTTGTGATCAGTTGTTGTTCTATGAATTGGATCACCACCTTTTTGTTTACATGAGTCAGAGGGATGGTCTCTACCCATTTCGTGAAGTAGTATGTGGTAGTTAGTATGTATCTATGTTGTTTTGAATATCTTGGTGTAATTTATCCTATGATATCTAACCCCCATTGCTCGAATGGCCCAGAGACGGCCACAGGTTGGAGTGGGACAACTGCTCTCTTTTCTCTCCTCGCACTTATTTGACATGTCTTACAGTTCCTAGTGTATGTATGAGTGTCCTTGAATAGAGTAGGCCAATAATAGAAAAATCTCAGTATTTTATGAGTAGTGGTGTTTCCTGCAAAATTTCCACCTACAGGACCATCATTGAGCTTCTTCGGAACTTTCTCTGCATCTTCACGTTCAAGACATCTTAAAAGTACCGCATCATAATTAACACAGAAGAGAATCAAATTTATGAGGCAATATTGTGTGGACTTTAACCTGAGGGATCTCCTCTCCCTAGGGTTTAGGTTTTCTGGGAAAGCCCCATGATGCAGGAGGTAAATCAATTTCTCGTACCAAGACTCTTTCCCTAGGGAGACGTATGAAGCTTCACCACACCATAATTCCAATTCATTCTCCCATTCGAGGTCTTCATTTACTTGATCTTGGGCTTCATATGCCAGTTTGCATAACCCTTGTCCCTTAACCAGTTTAGTAGGTTTTATATCTAGATCAAATTCTTGGACTAGTGCCATCCAGTTTCCTCTTCTTTCCCCCCATCTCGTGTTGAGTGAATAGGGATCAGACTGCAGGGTGAGGCATGATGACTTTGGTATGGTTCTTAAGGATGTAATATCTGAAGTGTTTTACTCCCTTGTATATTGCATAAGCCTACTTATCTATAGCAGGGTAATTTAGTTTGGCCCCTTGGATATTAGTGCTCATGAATGATACGAGGGCCTCGTTGTTGTCATCATCCTTCTAAGTCAAAACTACAACTAACGATTGGTCGGAGGCGAAAGTATAGAGGAAGAATTTTTTGCTAAAATCATGACTTTGCAACACTGGGGCTTCAGATATCACAATCTTAATATTGTTGAAAGACCTTTTTTGTTCATCGTCCCACTTGAATTCAACATATTTACAGATCATTCTTTCTAAGGGTTTTATCATTCCAGCGAAATCGGGGGTGAATTTCCTCACAAAATTGATTTTTCCAAAGAATGATTGCATAGCCTTTTGGTTTTGGGGTAATGGAATATGAGCTATAGCCCTAATCCATTCTGGGTCTATGCGAATGCCTGCTTGAGATATAATGTGGCCTAACAACTTACCTTCCTCGACACCAAAAATAGTTTTCCTAGGGTTTAAGGATAAACAGTATTTCCTACACCTTTTGAATATCTGGGTTAAATGTTGGATGTGATCTTCTCTGTTCTTTGAATACATAGTCATGTCATCAAAATAGACTGCTACACATTTGTTGATTAGTCCTCGAAACGCTACATCCATGGCCCTCTGGAAGGTTTCCCCTGCATTGATTAACCCAAAGGGCATATGTTTATAAGCGAAGGTTCCCCACTTAGTTCGAAAGGTAGTTTTCGAATGGTCTTCAACTAAGACTAGAACTTGGTTGTAACCTAAAAAACCATCCAACAAGCAAAAATTATCAGAGCTCGACATGGTCTGCAAGAGTTGCTCCATTGGTGGGACTGGGTAGTTTTCCTTTTCTAAAGATCTGTTCAGGTTTCTAAAATCTACGCATAGGCGGATCTCCCCAAACTTTTTCCTCAGAGGAACCAAATTTTCTACCCATGCTGAGTGTCTAACCTAGAATATAATCTTAGCATATAGTATTTTCTTTAACTCCTGACAAATGAGAGGCTCCAGGGATGGGCGGTATTTCCGTAGCTTCTGTTGGAAGGGTTTCACTTATGTTTTCAATGGGATAGTGTGTTGAATGATATGAGTATCATAAGTTTTCATATCTCGGTAGGACCAAGAAAAAACATCTTGATATTGTCTGAAATTTTTGAGATATGCCTTCCTTTCCTCTTTAGATACCGTCTTGCCGAGATTTATATTCTTGGAGTTTTCTGGGGTTCCTATATTTATAGTTTCATGCATGTGACATGAACTCCTTGTCTTTGTGTTGGTTGACCCTTTGAATCTCTCTCTTAAGTCAAAAATGTTTTCTAAATTAGCCACCCCTTTCAGTATCGTGTGAGGCCTTGGTTTATCATTCGGTTGATTTGTATGAGGATGAGTTTCTACTAACTTCTCCTGCAATACTTCATCGTCAATAGCCAAGTCTTTAAAATTATCTTGATTGGTCAAAATTTTTATGATATGTTCATCTCCCTCCAATACCTTCCAATTATAAATATTTTTGGGCACCGACGGTTTGTAGAACAGCTCCACAGTGAACCAGGAGGCTTCATAATCTTCTAGAGGTGATAGCCTTGAGGTAGCAGTGGCCAAAGAATCAACAAGAATGTTCTTTGTTCTGGAGATCGTTGTAATGTTGAAGGCTTGGAAATTCTCTATTAGCCCGTGTACTTCCTATTGGTAATTCTTTAAGAGTGGAGAGTTGTAATGTATAGTGTTCCTTGCTTGTCTGACGATGATTTCAGAATCTCTAAAAACCTTCAATTCTTTAAAGTTTAAGTATATGGATTTATTTATCCCTTGTACTAGAGCTTCATACTCAATGGTGTTGTTTTTGCACTCGAATTCTAGTCTACAGGAAAGGAAATTTCGTTTACCTTTTGGATTAATGAGGATGCACAGTTCCCCTGACCCTTCTTGTGATTTAGATCCATCAAAGTATAAGGTCCAAATTGGTGAGAAAAACTTGTCAGTTTCCCTTTTTCTACCACTTTCCTCCTTTCCTCCTACTTGTTCTATGATTTATAACGCAAGTCCTTGACAGAAGAGGGTTTCCTCTGTCATTGTCGACAAGTTTTCTTGAAAAATCATTTCGAAGTTTTGAATAAGAGGGACATCAGATGAGAGGGGAGAGAAATTCCCAAAATCGGAGTCACAAGAATAATTTCCTAGCACGGGCAAATCTGTCGATGAGGGTTCATTAAGGGTTTCTAGGTCAGTGACAGTATGTTTTAGATATCTTTCCCTATCGATCTTGATCATGTTCATGTGCCTCTTTAATGGTATCCAAAGGTGAGCCCATTCTCTACTAAAGTATTTGTTTAACTTCTCATAACAATCTCATCTCAAGTACAATCCATAAGCTTCTGGGATATCTACTACAATGGTGTCAATTACTTGCACAAATTTAGGGTGCATCGCCATTTTGACCATTACATCTTTGAGCTCTCTCATAACCTTCACCTTAGTTATGTCTAGTTTTATAACATGTTTATCGCTTTTGAGAGGGACTGCGTTTAATTTTTTGCAAATAGAAAACAACATGACATTAAAGGATTCTCCTAAGTCAACCAAACAATTATGGAGTTTTTTGTTGAAGACTTCAAATGTCAAAAGGAATGGTGGGAAAAAAGTTTTCCCCTTCTTATCTTCGGACCATGTGTTCACAATTGGTTTATTCCTTATATCCGTGGGAGTTAGATTTCTTCCTTGGTCAGTGTTTGTTGTAGGATTTTCTATTGATTTCATTTCTTGTAACAAAAAGTCCTTTTGTTGAGGGATTCTACATATGTCCATGACTGATATATTTTCTTTCAAATTTTTCAAGTCTTCTACTATGTTGTATTCTAGCTTCGTCGACTCTCGTGTATGGATGTTTATAGGGTTTCTTCAGGGAACAAAAGGTTCTTTTGGGTGATTGGGAGCTGATTTTTCCCCCGAAGTTTGGGTAGTAGTAAGATCGTTTGAGACAGGTTGACCCCTACTTCGTGTTTTCACAACCAAGACTTCTGTGGGTGGTTCTTGAACCTAAAATAGGTCATAGGAAGGCATTGATAAGTCAGGGTCTCATATTAGCATGGTTGTTTCTTCTGGTGGATCAACTTCTTCTTGATCAACAATATTCATAACTGAGTCGCTTGATTTTTCGGTTAGGGAAACTTCATCTAAAAACCTATTGGCCATCAAATTCATAGCATGCACCCATTGTGGGAAGTCTCTTTCAGAATGTTTCTCTTGGTGATAGGTACAGAAAGAGTCAGATGCTACATTTCCCAGATCAATGTTCAAGTTGGTTGGGAGAGGTTCAATTGCTTTGAATGGTGGATTTATTTTGAAAAAAGGTTTATAGGGCCTCTGGCCTTGGTTTCCTTCCCCTGCACTTCTTTTCATGTCTATGATTTCGTTTGACAACTTATTAACCATGCATTGTAGGTATTCTATGTCTCCATTTCCCTTTTTGGGACCTTGTTCTGTTTGCTTCCCTGGGGGTCTAGTCAACAATATTCCTCTTCTAGGATGAGGTTGAACTTCTTTCTTAACTAATGAGACCTGGCCTTCTTTACATCCCTTCATTTGAAATTCTATCGTTTTGGATTCTTCAAAATTTTTAGCTAAGGTTGCTTTGGCAGCCCTCTTCACAAACAAGAAAATAAAAGCTGGGAGAGCATTAGCATATACTTCGATTTGCAACTCCTTAGTGGGTTTACCTTCAAGTTGGAATTTATTTAAGATAGTGTTGAATCTTTGATTCAAGTCTTTAACCTTCCCCTTTGAACTCATGGTGGTGGTGAACAATTCGACCATCAAAGCTCCTGTAGTGGTTTCTTCTGCAAATTTATCTAGAAAATCCTTTTGAAACTTAGTCCAACTAGTTATGGATCCTATAGGTAATTTAAAATACCACGTGGAGGCCGAATTCTCAAAAGTGTAGGGTAAAATCCTACATACGACGTCTTCATGTTGGACATTCATCAGTCTGATAGCTAGTATGAATTTTTTGATATGGTCTTCAGGAAATCCTGAGGTTTCAGGGTCAAATTTAGGGAGTAACTTCTCCGGATGTTGGGGAAGGTTATGTACTCAACAAGGGATGGAAAAATCATCTCTGGCCAACCAAGGTTGATTATTCTGAGGTGGTTTTCCCCTTTATTCATTATGATTGTTGTTATCTTTCATGTCTTCCGATCCTGAAACTGAGCATTCTGAGTTAAACCCTTCCTCTTTGGAAAAATCATCGTTCTCGGAGAATTTGTCGGCTGGTGTTTCGGGGATTAGATTAAGAGGATGTTCCATTTTGGTGAGGGTGAAATCTATTAGGTATTATACTGTGTGCACAAAAACCTGGTCAGGGGACTCAACTACCGGTCTGCTTATCTATTTTCTTTGAGGAAGTAATGGAGCTAAGGGCAACGCACCGATCTGACGGGTGTAAGCTCTTGTGATGATTCTAAATTGGTTCAATTCCTCATGAGGAAGAGCATAAGGTATATCAGGGAATATATGTTCTTCCTCTGGTTGGGGTGATTTACTCATTTCAGGAGTACTCAGTGCGTGTGGGTTGTCTTGGGAATGACTAGCCATGCATGTGGGGTTGTTATGAATCTATAGGTTGTGTGAAATATTTTGTAAAAAATATTGTTAGCCATTCATTGATTAGCCCTCCTTCTAGCGCCAATTCTAATGAGGGGTCCTAGATCCCTTTAACTCAACAGTAGGAACCAAACCCGCCACCAAGGCCCAATTAGACTCTTGAGTGTTTAATAGTGGAATGGTTCTCCAGATCTTGCGATCCGACCAATTAATCGATGGGCTTTACGTTTTCTTGTGAAAGATTCTCCTTTGGTTCGGACGTTCTTTTCTTGTATATTCTCTTATAGGTGGGACTGATACAAGATAAAATCTAGTATAAACCAATTAGGTAACAAAGTGGGAAAAATTAACTATTGGAGAAGGTTGAGCTTGGGATAACCCTTTTACTCTAGCATGCAGAAAATGATTCTCTACCACAAGCCTAGTACTACTACATTAACCTGCTAGTGTTCCAATTATTGACTGAGATATAATTATCATAAGAAAACATACATGCAATAAACGATGGAAAGAAAAATAGTTTCCTTAACTCTAATCATCAATTACATATTAACACAATGATTTAATTTTCATCATTAAAGACAAAAACTATAAAAATATTGAATCAAATAACTTATCAACAAATTCATAAGTTGTTGCTCGTTACAGCATCCATTCATGAGATATAAATCAGAAATAGTTCTTCTTTGGATCCAATCACACACTTTTGATAAAACACAAACTTTGTCTCTGGTCCTAAATAAGACTTCTCAATTAAGGCAACTATGAAACAGTTCTTTACAAATACAAAAATGAGGGTCTTTGAAACAACCATCGACCTTTACTAACAGGTCGATTCTACTATTTATAACATATTATTAACTAAAAATAAATATTAAAAGTGCAGCTAAGTAAAACAAAACTCACCACATGGCACTTTCTTCTCTCATTCTTCTAAGAGTCATCAAATGATATCACTTGAGTGGATGACTCTTCTCATATTCCGACCACTTGATGAAGATATCCTCGCATGTGTTGGCATACGAGAATCTATGTTATTCCATAGGGGCTGAAAGGGTGTCTCTTATCTCTACTGCCTATGCCCGATACTTGACTATTCTAGCACTTAACTTCTGCAACATGGTTCGAGATTTGATCAGGTGTTCCATGAACTGTTGCACTTGACCTGGCACCATGTTCGCCACCCTTGTTATCTTTGATGCCCATGATGTGTCTTGTTTGGTATGTAATTTGACTATGTCGTGCAAGTCGACAAATTCATTGGGTGTGCTAAATTAAGGGAGGCTGATGTCTCTCATTGCCCGGTTGATCTTGGTCCAACTTATTTCGGACTTGGCCCATTTCTCTTGGATTTTGAGATGAGGCTCTTGAGCCATTTTTACCCAATATTTGGCTGATTTCTTTATGCGGTTGATGCTGCTTTCCCTTAGCACTCGGATGCCATTCTCTTCGGTATCTCAACCCTCTTGAACCGTGTTGATGTAGTCAATCCTTTCCATGATTTGGTGTGATTTCTTGTACCACCTTTCCATATCTTTTCATGTTGCCATTTCCATGAGGGTGTCTTCTTGAATCTCGGCTATCATTGCAGTGAATAGGTGTCGTTCATCTATAAATTTACTATAAGCCTCTTGGAATTCGCTCCTCAAGAACATCGCGGCCTGTGTGGTGTCTTGGTAATATTTTTCCAAATGGCGTAGATGTTCCAATTCCTTTAGAGCAGTGGTCAACTCCTCTTCATCCCTTTTTTCTCTATCCAGGGTGGCATCTGTGATTGCCATCCCTGCGTCGATAAGTTTGGATTTCTTGGCATGCTCTGTGTTGATCATTTTTTTCTCTATGGTGATGAGGATAGAGCGATCTAGATTAATCCTCCTCTTCTTGGTGGATCTCTTCACGATAGCTTTATTTTTCCGGTCATAGGAGATGGCCTGTATATCAGCCACTTCATCCATGGGTTCAGGGATTTCCCGACGTAAGCATATTTCCCAGGCCTCCAATGTTGTATATCTATTCAAGATTGGGTTCTTGAACTTATTCCATGTGTTCCTAAGGTCCAGCCTCAGTTTTTTTCTCATCGGGAGGTTGAGTATCGATTTAAATTGAAGCATCAGGAATACTTACGTGATAATCAACTATTAAGATGCCGATTTCCTATTGTGGAACTTCTTCCTTTTGTTCGCCCAACCTTGGCTCATCCATTGGAATGTCCATTTGGGTCTCTGGTACATCAGGTATCTCAATGTCTGAGACACTTTGGACCTCCTGGTCATTCTGTGGAAGGCCTTGCATTCGAGCATCGGGAGCTAGGGAGGATGCCTTCTCAGGCTCCTTTTCTTCTGTGATTTTCACAAGAGTCACCAAGGACACCTTTGAACTTTCCTCATCATCATATATTGTTATCAAGTTGTGGAGGGGGTTTGGTGCACCTTCTCTACCTAATGTTCTTGCTATCTCTGTCTGAGATGAAATGTCCCCATGTGACCCGGCCTGTGGTGTTGTAACTTCAGGGTTATCTAACCTGGTGATTTCGTCAATTTGTATTATCTCAGGGCTACTTGGACCTGCTCGGCTTTCATCTGGGTTGTCGGCAGGGGTCCTTGTCATTCCTATGAGTTCTGGGTCATCCTGAAGTTGATAAATTACTCGCTACACATGTTCTATCATGAGGAATCCCCTCGCCTGTGCATCCTATGTCATAGGAAATCCCCTATCCTACACCGGAGCCACCAGGGGAACCTCTATCACCTCTGTCACTCTGATTTCTTCCCTGGATCTAAGGGCCTCTTGAGCCTAATTCTCTATTTTCATCTCATGTTCAGTGAGACTCATGGCCCTGAACCTGGTCATTTTGGGGTTGACCATTCTTGCTACCACCTCCTCCCAGTCCTGGGCATTTTCTATGAATACTTCATCTTCGAATTTGTCGTGGGCATACGACCAACAGGACGACACTTGTGAATCATGTTGCAAGACAAGCCCCTTTGGGTCATGCTTGCAGAATTGGCCTGTCTAGAATTTAAACTCGATTTGGCTCAGACCTTCTTGTTTGGCTTGAGTTGTATCTTTTACCAAGTATAACCCTACATGGAAACCATAGGGTATGAATGCTCACTTCTTATCCTTGACTAGGGCGGCGTTGTAGCTTTGGAAAATGGTTTGATAGCATATTTCTCCTACTACAAGTCATTCTGGGACATGAGCTGGTAGGAGATGTGATGCTTCGATAGCCCTAAACACCCTGATGTAGATGTTGTGCTTGTCCTAGTACCAGTGGCCTACCTTGGAGATCATTTTCTTGGTCACATTCGATAGTCTCGAGCATTCCTTCTTAAAAATAATAAAATAAATGTGCATGATGAATTCATTGCAGATGAGGGAGTAAGAATTTGTATACTTTTTCTCCCATAGCATGCTAAAATAGACGTGGATAGGGAGCTTTGTGACATGCCATCTCAGACTCATGTCAGTGAAGATGTTTCTGGTGCACATGACATCAAGAAAATATGAAGCCATGTAGAAAGTTGGCATCTCTCCTTCCTTCGGCATCTGAGCTTGTTGTATACAAATGATTAGTTGTTTAGAAATTATTGCTCCACAGTTGAAACTGCTCCTGGAGATCGCCACTGTGTAAGCCAAGGGCATCCATGCTTCTGAAAATCTAGAACAATACTTCTTTCCATATAATTGACAGATGAGAGACATCAAATAGATGTATGGCTCCCTCAAATTGGTCGTCCCGTACCATCCAGTTCTCTGGTTGGTGTACTTATTGTCCTACCTCCACCATGAGGCCATTACATGGCTAGTGTCGTGGCGTTCATAGAACTTCACCATGAAGTCTGTGTTCAGCCACTCCTCAGGATCTCTAATCTTGTAGTATTTATGAACCTCTACCGGTAGAAACACTCTGACACACCCACCAATGTCATCGTTGATTAAACATTTATGTGCGTATGTGTATTCTATGAGCCACTCGGGACTTCAATGCAGGGAAAAATAGGGGTTCTTCTTGCCACCATATGCAGGTACGATCATCAGATGTTTGGGAACACCTCGTAATCGAGCGCTCTTACATTTGGATCACTATGTGGGATATATTCTGGGTATTTCTCCTGGCTGATCTCGTTAAAGAGTTCTTCCCAATGTGGGAGTGCCATCTTGGACCCTGTTCTTGCCTCTGTATCTCCAAAGGCCAGAGGCTGAATAAAAACCTTCTTCGTTTTTGTTTTGATGACTCGTTTCGGTCTCGGAGTGTATTCCAATTATTTTGTGGCCCCTGGAGAGGAGCCTTCGCCTACCTATGGTTCTTTCAGCTTCAGTGCCCTCAGCGATCGTCTAGTGGTTGGCTTTCTTGGTGGCATTGTTCCTGCAACTAAAATAAAACTTCAGAGACTATGTGAAGAACAAAATCGGATAAGAAACATATGATTTGCAGCCATGTAAAATTTACAGACTTGGATACATACCTATGAATCTTGATAAAACCTGGTTATTTTTATACTCATGGGATCTCTACAGCCTTTGAATTACTGGTCTTGCTTCTTCATATGTTCTGAATTTCCTCGTGCGCAGAATGATTTTGTTTACAATGGTTTAAGAGAATTTAAACCACGAAAGAACTTACCGTGTTGCATCAGCCATTCAATTCGGGTGATGAATGAAATTTAAACAAATCTGTCTTCGAATCGCCATAACTTAAATTCATCATGGGTTGAAGGTGGAGGCACGGGTGGTGATGTGATCTATCGGCAATTTTAAATGGCTATTTTGATTGGTGCACGAGGTGGAAACTAATGCGATATTTGGTATTAATTAGCTTCTTAAATGCTCAAAATATGATCGTATCTAATGTTAAAATGTCTCATCATGTCGCTCTCTCAGTGGTTGGATCGGGGATCAGGGATGTGTTATGAACATTTTCGTTGATGTCCTTCTACGAAAATCTCCCATGTTGATCAATCTCACCTTACAAGTTTTTCTTGGAAAAGCTGACTTGGAGATGTGACTTGGACCTAGGGAACCAATAATGACTTGGGGTGAAACCATACCATACGATTCTCCAATTTGGTAAGACACGTGGCATTGAAGACCGGTGACATAAGTTGTGTGTATCAATCAGAGTCGGGACTTTCCTTAAGTTATTTTTTCTAAAACAAACCTTATCTTGCCAATGCCAAAAAGTATCCAGGGTCGGGGATTGGTGATAAATCTATCAAGTGATTTCTTTGGATTAGCTCCCTCGAAAAAGTCTCGATGCTGAAAATGCATCAGGGATTGGTGATTGGGAATAACTTTTAGCGCGTTCAAATTGTTTGTTGCAGTCTTTTTTGGTTCTCCCTGATTCTGATAAGCGCATCGAGCATTGGATTTCATCAATATCTCTTCTCTCTTCGTTAACATCTATTCCGCTTGTCTTTTACCGATGCCAAAGTGGAATCGACTATCGATAATATCCTTATGCAAGACTTTGACGCAAACAAAAATTTACTTTTTCCGATGCCGATGGAGATCAACGCTCGATGAATGAGTTTTCCTGAGTGGTTTGTTTCCTTCTTTGAATTCCTTCCGATGACGAATCTAAGCGCGTTGGGTGAAGTGTTTCGACTATCAATTATTTATTCAGGTGTTAAGGACTTTTAAGTCATGGGGCTTCATAAGTTCAAAACAAACCTGAACAGGTGATGAGAGTCGTGAAAATAAGAAAAGACAAAACATTTCTTGAAATGAAGTCGAATCAAAATAGTGCAAAAGATCAAGTGGTACCCAAAAATAAAAATATCGACAAAGGCTTTTTAGGGTGTGTTGAGTGCTCAACAAATCAATTGAAGAATTATTTGGGATTACATAGCCATTTACAACTAAGTACCAAATGTCTACTCCCAAAGATGTTAGGTAAGTTTTCACTCTATCACTCCAGTATGCATAATTTCTTTCATCAAATATTTGAATCCCATTTGAAATGTTCTCATGGTCATCCATCTCTGCTTAGGATACTCCTTCCATTGGTTAAATTGTTCTGAAGGAAACCCGATCTGATACCAATTGTTGATACTAAGAGGGGGCTGAATCAATATCAAGTATAATTTAAAAAAAAATACAACTTATACTTCAACCAGATTATGTATTCAATTATATCCAATGAGAAATGAACAATA
This sequence comes from Picea engelmannii, assembly GCA_009831015.1. Classification (NCBI taxonomy): domain Eukaryota; kingdom Viridiplantae; phylum Streptophyta; class Pinopsida; order Pinales; family Pinaceae; genus Picea; species Picea engelmannii. Next base: position 180,525 of record ML776959.1, on the reverse strand, counting down.
GTAGAATAGTTACACCAATACGCCACAATACACCATGCACAATATATGAGAAATAACCAATAGTTATTGTTCAAGGGAAGTAATGACTTCCAAAGGTAGCTACAACTTCCAAATATAAAGGGTGGGATAAACCTCCAAAAGGAAGATACAATCCTCCAATATCAAGAGAGGGTTGACCTCTCCATCCTTGTCCCTTCCTTCCACCCAAGAATATAAGAGAGACAATAAAACTTTACATTAAATCATCACCATCAACTAACCATCACATAGAACCTGATAATGCTTCCTGAGACTTATTCAACTTCTACAATTCTTCACTTCTTAGAATACTCTGATCCTGTAGATAATATAACTCAATGCATTCTCTGAAACTCCTCCAATTTTCACTCCTTGAATCCTCCCCAAAAGAAGTTATAGAGAGAATGGTAGACCTTATTCAATTTTGGTTTATTCAGGAGAGCGAAATTGTACAGAATTCCCCGTGCTCAATATTTAACATCAGATTCTGAAATTCACACAAAAGAAACTACAAAACATACTCTTTCCAATGAAATTGGTCTCACTTCGTTTGGATTCTCTATGAAGAAGTTATGATGCTTTTACCCAGAACACCTATTTATGACTAGATTTAGGACTAGTCAAAAACCCTGTCTTCCACAGAGTGTATCTCCAAAATTATAGCGAATAAAGAGAAGAAATTTTGACCACAAGTACCTAGATATGTCTTGTCAATACCATACCAATTTCACCATCTGAATCATTCTAGAAAACAATTTATAGAGAAAATGGTAAGATGACCTGTAAATAACATACCTTAGAACACATCACCAAAAGACTTCGTCCTCCCTTGAAATTCGGCCTTCTTTACTTCCGATTTCCTCTGAAATTCAAATTATATCTCTTTTTTCATTAAAAAACTTGTGTGTGTTGGAAAATGAATGTATAATGAGATGTATTTATACCATTTATGTCACTTCCTTTTAACATTAGGGCCGACCTGACACTTTCTTATTTTGTAATTATTTTCTTTAATTATCTTTAGGGATAACCTGTACTTCCTTCTTCAATTCACTTTGTCATCTTCAAAAATTCATTTCTCCTCAAACATAAGGATCCACGTGATGTACCACCTACCATCGAAAACAACATGATGTATACTATCCATCCATGGGTGTTGTATATGTATGTGCATTGTCCTTCATGTCCAAATACCTTCATCAATCTTAGGGTCCAAAACCAATGACTAGGGTTGACATCAATGACAACAACCAATCTTCCAACAAAGAAGACCAAATTTCAAGGGAGGATGAAGTATTTTGGTGATGTGTTCTAAGGTATGTTATTTACAGGTCATCTTACCATTTTCTCTATAATGTTTTTTTTAGACTGATTCAGATGGTGAAATTCTTAGGATATTGAGTCAACATATCTAAGTATCTGTGGTAACAATTTCAGGTCTTTATTCCCTACAATTTTGGAGATACACTATGTGGAAGATAGGGTTTTTGAATAGTCTTGAAGCTAGTCATGAACAAGTGTTTTGGGTAAACCATTCATAATGTTTTCATAGAGAATACAAATGAAGTGAGAACAATTGCATTGGAAATAGTACGAGTTGTAGTTTCTTGTGTCTGAATTTCAGAATCTTATGTAAAATATTGAGTGTGGGGCATGCTATTCAAGTTTTCTCTCCTGAATAAACCAGAATTGAATAAGGTCTACCATGTTATCTATAACACCTTTTCTGGCAGGATTAAAGGAGTGAAACTTGGAGGAGTTTCAGAGAATAAATTGAGTAATATAAGATACATGATTATAGTATTCTCAGAAGTGAATAATTGCAGAAGTTGAAGAAGTCTCAGGCAACATTACCAAATTCTATGTGATGGTTGGTTGATGGTGATAATTTAATGTAAAGTTTTATTATCTTTCATATACTCTTGGGTGGAAGCAAGGGGAAAGAATAGAGAGGTAAAGCCTCTCTTGATCTTGGAGGATTGTATATTCATTTTGGAGGTTTATCCCCCCTTTTATATTTTGAATTTTTAGCTACCTTTGGAAGTCATTACTTCCTTTGAACAATAATACATGATTACTTCTTATATAGTGTGCATGGTGTATTGGTGTATCTCTTATACTACTGTTCATTTGTTCATTGGATATTCTTCATTTTTTATTGGATATAAATTTAATACATGATATGATTGAAGTACAAGTTCAAAAATACTAGTTTCTCTAAATACTAATTTACCCCCCTCTCATTATTTCCAACAATTGGTATCAGAGCAGATTTCCTTCATAACAGTTTAACCGGTGGAAGGAAAATCCTGAGCAGAGATGGATGACCATGAGAACATTCCAAATTGGATTCAATGATTTGATGGAAGCAATTATGTATACTTGAGTGATAGAGTGCAAACTTACCTAACAACTTTGGGAGTATACATTTGGTACTCAGTTGTAAATGGCTATGTAATTCCAAAGAATACTCCAACTGATCCAAATGAGAAGAATCTTATGAGTTGTAATTCGAAATCCATACATGTTATTCTAGGAGCAATGGCACCAACTATTTCTAGCAAAGTGATGGTATGAAACATTGCTAAATAGGTATGGGACAAACTCAAGAGTATCTATGAAGGTGATCCAAAAGTTAAGCAGGTCAAGCTTCAATGACATAGAACCGAATTTGAAAATTTGAAGATGGATGAAACAGAAGACATTGCAACCTATTTGCTCATAGTTGATGAAGTTGTTAATGCTATAAAAGGATTAGGTGAAGATCTCAATGAATCCATGGTTGTACAAAAAGTGTTGAGATCACTTCTCTTGAAGTATGATGCTAAGGTCTCCATCATTGAAGAAACTAGGGACTTGACCAAAATGACAATGGATGAATTAAATGGGTCTCTTATAAAATATGAAATGAGAACAGGTACAGAAAGTGACCAGCCAAATAATGAAGCAGCCTTTAAATCCATAAAGAAGACAAAATACAAGGATAACGACCTTGATGAAGAAATAGAAAATTTTGTAAGAAGGATCCATAATGGAACTGTCAGATACAAAGGTAAGTCTCCTCTAAAATGCTTTAGTTGTGGTAGAACATGACATATTGCTGAAAGATGTTACTATAAAAAGAGAAGTCTCAACAATAAAAAGAGATTCTACTCCAAGGATGATGACATCTCCTCAGATGAGAGTAATGAAGAAGATAATGATGGAGGATAATTCCTCTTCATAACCCAAGAAACCCAGGATGATGATCACAAGAGTTCTAAAGAAGAAGAAATCATTTCTGAAGAAGATTTAGATGAAGAAACCAACCTTGATTCCTTTTGGGGATACAAACACAAAATAGAGATATCCTCTCCCATTAGGTATGAAAGAAATCATTATGAAGGAAACTATAGAAGAATAGATCGTGAACCCAGACGGACCACACCACAAAGAAGATCACTTACTCCTAGGTATCGAAATTTGTTTCTTGGACATTGTTATACTTGTGGAAATTTTGGACACAATGCAATCAATTATATAATCAATGAAAGGAATAACTACGCAAGATACATGAATGGTGCGAATAGTAGATATGGAAATGTTTGTAGACCTATTAACAAAAATTATAATCCATTTGACCCATTAATGAATCAAAATATTGTATGCTACAAGTGCAATAATCTTCGTCACAAAGCATGAGATTGCAGAGAGATGAAGGAAGATAATCCTATGCCAAATGTTCATGTACCAACTACAACATGGAAAAGGAAATAAATCCCACACAATGAAAATTTTTGAATAGCATTGGTCACTGAAGAACGCAAAGAAGAATATGAATGGTTCATATACAGTGGGTGCTCATCTCATACGACGAGATATCAAAGAAAAATTGTCAGCTTGAAGAAAAAGGGTGGAAATGTTGCATTTGGAGATGACTCATCTACCAAAATACTTGGAAAATGAACTGTAAAGCTTTGAAGTGAAAATTTAAAAGAAGGAAAAGTCTTATTGGTTGAATATCTAAAGCATAATATGCTTAGTGTCAGAAAAAATATGTGATCATGGATACACTCTTACGTTTGACTCCCGAATATGTAAAATCGGAGAAAATAACTTAGGAAGATTGTTTGCAACCAAAACAAGATGAACGAACAACATACATCCTAGACATGAAGAAGAGAGAGAAGATAAAATCCACACAAAAGGATCCCAAGGAAGAAAAAGTCCCAAATACCAAAAAGAAGGATGAAGTATTATTGAGTGCCACATGTTCAGGGAGAGCAGCCCCAAAGAATAAGGTCACCTTATGCCATTGAACTCAAGGGGGAGCAACCCCACCCTTTTCCATTGATGTAAAAGGGGGAGAGAAATTGGGAGCATGATTACAGAGGGAGCATGCATGTTTCCATCAATGAAAAAGGAGGAGATTGTTGGAAGATTGGTTGTTTTCATTGATGTCAACCCTATTCATTGGTTGCAGTCATTGATGTCAACCCTAGCCATTGGATTTTGGACCCCACAATTGATCGAAGTAGATAGAAATGAAGGAAATTACACATGCAGAAACAACACCCATGGATGGATATTATAATTCTTGCCACTTCTGATGGCATGTGTCACTTCATGTGGATCCTCACGATTGAGGAGAAATGAATTTTTGAAGACGACAATGTGAATTGAAGCAGAAACTACATGTTGGCCCTAATGTTAAAAGGAAGTGACATAAAGGGTATAAATACATCTCATTATACATTGATTTTTCAATACACATAAGTTTATTAATGATCAAGGAGATATAAGTCGAATTTCTAAGGAAATATGAAGTAAAGAAGGCCAAATTTCAAGGGAGGATGAACTATTTTGGTGATGTGTTCTAAGGTATGTTATTTACAGGTCATATTAATGTTTTCGCTATAAATTTGTTTCTAGAACGATCATATGGGGAAATTTGTAGGATATTTATTTGACATATCTAGGTACCTGTGGTAAAAATTCCAGCTCTTGATTCCCTCTAATTTTGGAGATACACTTTGTGGAAGATAGGGTTTTTGACTAGTCCCGAAGTTAGTCATAACCAAGTGTTATGGGTAAAAAAGTCATAACGTCTTCATAGAGAATCCAAATGAAGTGGGACCACTTGCATTAGAAATAGTGCAGGCTTTGGTTTCTTGTATCCTAATTTCAGAATCTGATGTTAAATATTGAGCGCGGGGCATGTTGTACAAGTTCTCTCTCTTTAATAAACCAGAATTGAATAAGGTCTACCATTTTCTCTATAACTCCTTTTCTGGGAGGATTCAAGGAGTGAAACTTGGAGGAGTTTCCGAGAATAAATTGAGTAATATCAGATACAGGATTACAGTATTCCAAGAAGTGAATAATTGTAGAAGTTGAAGAAGTCTTAGGCAACATTACTAGGTTCTATGTGATGGTTGGTTGATGGTGATAATTTAATGTAAAGTTTTATTATCTCTCATATACTCTTGGGTGGAAGGAAGGGGCAAGGATAGAGAGGTCAACCCTTTCTTGATATTGGAGGATTGTATCTTCCTTTTGGAGGTTTATCCCTCCCTTTATATTTGGAATATGTAGCTACCCTTGGAAGTCATTACTTTCTTTGAACAATAATACATGATTACTTTTTATATGGTGTGCATGGTGTATTGGTGTATCTCTTATACTACTCTTGATTGTTAATTGGATATTGTTCATTGTTGATTGGATATAGATTTAATACATGATCTTATTTAAGTACAAGTTTAAAAATCTTTATTTCTATAAATATTGATTCACCCCCCTCTTAGTATTTCCAACAAGGTGAGGAGAGGATAAGAACAAAGAGTAGGGAGTGCACAGTTGAGGTGCATCCAAAAGTACAACATGTAGTAAGAGGAATCAAACAGGGAATAAAACAAGGAATAAAGTAGGAAGAAGAATAAAGCCAAGAGAAGAAGAAAGTGGGAGAATAAAGTAGACAAAAAGGAAGGATGACAACTCAATGTTCTAAATATGGAAGGACACACAAAAGCAGGAGGAAAATCAGTCAAAGTGGAAAAGTAGCATGCACACAGAAAAGTAGGTGAAAACAACCCAAAAAACAGTTAATTGGAGTTTCAATGCATTGTAATAGGTTTTTGGGGGGAACCAAGTAGGTTTTTAAGCCCTAGATTATATGTATAAATATGTAATGGGTTGGGAGAATAAGGGTTCCTTTGTGTGGTTATTCTTAGACAATATTGTGGAGTTTGTTCCAAACTACCGAGAATGCCTGTCAGTAAGAAGCTTGATATGATAGGATGGGAAGGGAGGGAATCAATGTTTGAATGTAAGAGATGATTCTGAGAAAGAGAGAGAGGATTGCACTGCAGAGAAACTAGGATAGGAGAAGAGAAACATAACCATGACATATATTTGTAATCATAGTGTGCAAGCTTGAAGAAATTACTAAACGCATAATAAAGAAGCGATTCATTGTGGTTGTAGCCCAAAGTTGGGTGAAACACATTAAATATTTTTTCATATGTATTTTATATGATGGATTATGGATTTTATTTTATTCCCATTATATTATATATGTGTTATTCATTTAAATCATTTCACAATAATCATGATTGTTATAGTGATGGGTTATGTGGTAATCTGGAATTCAATGATAGTATGAATCGAACATCACTAAGTAGTTAACAAATAACAAGGACATAGTTATGCACACAGAACTAATAGGGAAGAATGAACTGAATGATCACCTCTGATTCCCTCACTACTGTAGAAACCTAGTTCTTGCAGCCCCAATAGATACCTCAAGTGAGAATTTATCTGTGCAGGCAGGTGATGCCGAAAGGGTTGGTGTCTAGTGGGTTTTGTTGGTCATAGATAATGCGAACCTAGGGTCTTACAAATCACACACAACACCAACAAATTTTCCCACGTTGCATAGAGGAGAGAGCTTATAGAAATTCATATTCAGTTACTTCTTCTAGGAATCGATTCATATCTTCTATTATGACTGGATGGAATTTTGAAGCCACCTGTAGAGTATCCTGAATGTGGCTTCCTTCCAGGTATTTGAAACTATCCTAGAAGTATTTTTCCCCATCATTGGATTTGTCATCAAAGGATCTCACCAGATAACATTATTCATTTTCAATATCCCAAATGGTGTTGAGGCTCTTCCTATAGTTCGCGTATTGATGAATTGTTTTTGTATTATTATCACTCACTTTCAACCATAGAGTTATGCTCCAGAGTCTCCATGTTTTCTCTTCTTTTTCTAGGATAGAGTGCCTTATTTCTTGTAACTCCTTTAGTTCCTCCTTTAGTTCCTTCATCTTATATTCACTTAGAATTCTTTCACCAGTAGATTTATATAAAAAATTTAATCTTCCTTCACATTCCTTTGTAAACTTGTAGCCACTTCTTAGTGGAATTTTTTACCCTTTCTAGGATATCCCCAAATTGTTTCATCATAGTATGTAGCTCCGAGGGATTCAACATTTTCCACAAGTTTTTGACTAGGTCCCGAAATTCCTTCTCTTCCAACTAAACCTGGTTGAGTTTAAAGGGGCTGAGGGGGAATCCATTCCATATGTAACCTTGAGGATAATGGGTCGATGATCCAAGATTCCCCCTTCTTCTATTTAAGAATCAACCAACAAATCGGATGATAGTAAAGAGTTTGAAACCATAAATGTATCCAAGATTTCAGATACCACTTCTTTCTTAGTATGGAAGTTGTGCTAGGTGGGTAAAAATTTAATGGTTTCAATATGAACCAAATGGTGAGAATGAAGGAAGGAGAGGTAGAATCCCCTTTGAGAATCATGCCTAGGGTTCACTTATCGAACCTCGTGATGGGAGAGAATGAATTTTATGTCTCCTCATATTGATCTAGGTGGATATCAGTGGTCAGCCACCTTTTCCAACTGGCTCAAAACAGTTTTTTAGCAATTTTGGTAATCTACTATTTTTAGCAGTTTTTAACTTCTAGGGCCATTTTGAGGGCATGAATGAAGGTTTTTTGGGATCAATCTTCCCAATGAAATCTGAAGACTCTGATTGATCCCCCAAAATGAATCTCCTCGATGATACATTTTCAATGAGCTATCGTGTGCCCAAAACATAGATCGTATGCCCAAGTTACGCCCCGAGGAAGTTGATACACCAAACTACTCAAACGAGGTCCACAAAACTGTTGGATTTTCATCTTCTGGGGTTAGGGTTTTTTATTTTATTTATGATAAAAAGGCATTTGGAGCCTAATTGTAAACTCGTCTTCTTGCAAATGAGAGTAGTGGACACATCTCTTCTCAGAGATAAGCTGCCACCATTCTAGCGAGTCTTTCACTTTGTATTTTACAGTCTTTGTACATTTTCGCTCATTAATAGAAAATTTTGTATTAATGTATCTTTGTGTTTACGGTTTCAACTCTGATATATTTTTGTTATATTATTGAATATCCAAAATATCTCTGTACATTTCTTTATTATATCTTCACTCTCATTTCATGCCGAAAATAATCCCGATCAGTGGTTTCAGAGCAGGTTGCTCTTGATCGTTTTACAGTGCATGTCCCCGATGAGGTCCAAGTATAGCAAGTTGGGTCTCAAGCTTGTCTATCTTGAGTACAATCTCTCTCATACGCCCAAGAAACCCTCCATGGCGGAAGGAAAGAAAAATGACGGAGCATAATATTCTATTAATTTGTTGCTTGAGCAAGCTCTCATGCGACAGAGGGACAAAATGATAGAGAATTTTTCCCACATCCTTCAATGACTTCCTATAACAATAGGTGTGTCTTCATCAAGAGGCCACTTTGGAGGCACCTCGCCTTTCAAGGTACAGATTAAATTTTATATTCTCATACTTGAAGGTCAAATAGATGTAGATTCCCTAGACAAATGGTTAAATCTTCTAGAAGGTTATTTCTTTGTTCACCATTTTTCTAACAGGGAAACGATCACCTTCACACTCCTTAAGGCTCTCCCCCATGTCAAACATTGGTGGGAAATTTACTGGGAGAAAATTTCCACAAAGGATTCAGGAATATATGGGGTCGATCCCACTTGGGATTATTTTGTGGATGCGGTCAAGGAACAATATTACCCTATTGGAAACTATGAAGACTAGTACATGAGATGGACCACACCATGGCAAGAGAGGGGACAAGAAGTGTCAAAGTTCACCAATACCTTCCATACCTTTTGCACGAAGATGGGTATGAAATACTCCAAGCAACATCTAGTTCTAAAATATCGCGGGGCTCTACACAGATATTGTTACACATCAAAATCACTCAACTGGATAAGTGTCGCATATTGCCTCTCACTTGTCGCAAGTGTCGCAACTCCCTTACAACTTGTCGCAAGTGTCGCAAGTTGGATATAGAGTGTCGTGAATGTTGTTGAATCATGTTAT
>ML776959.1:97621-149933 GCA_009831015.1 Picea engelmannii | reverse complement strand
ACCATTCCATTCGGATAACACACAGACTCTCTCTCTCTCTCTCTCTCTCTCTCTCTCTCTCTCTCTCTAACACCCTGAGTTTTGAGCCCCCATATTAAATAATGTATTGTTACATTGTTGAGAGGCCAGAGTGCAGAAACAATTATTAAAAGGCCACTATGCCTAATAAATGTAATTTTTTGATCATTATTAATAATAAATACATCACTAGCAGCTAGACAGACAAGGACTTTAATTATAGGGGGCTATGATTCCACAAGAGAGGGGGATGAGGGGCTAAGTGGTTATTTATTTTATATTACATATTATGTGTCTAATGGGGGGGGGGGAGAAAATAAGTTACATGAGATATTGGGGGAAGACCAAGAGGTTATTGATCCCCATGAATTACAAAAAACCCATCCTCGGTATGTGGGAGGGGTTGGTTGGTTCGTTGGTCCATTCTCCTATTGGAAAATACTCTCATTCATGTTTCCCATTCTGGTGTTGTTTTTGGTCGCCTCACATGTTCATTCACCCATTCTATTCATTGTTCATTCTCTCTCCTGGAGTCTTCACTCTTTCCATCCATTCATTCACTCATCTTTCCTCACTTTGGTGTCTTTTCTTAGGATAGGAAGACGAACTACTAAAGAGAAGCTACAGTTTTGTGGGCTGTAGATATTTTTGTTGTAGTACAGCCATGATTTGAGGCCTTCATGTCTGAGATACTTGGCTTGTGACCAGTTTGGATCACAACTGCAAGTCCAAAGAGTCCCAGCATGGATATTCTCGACCAGTTGCACTAGAGCCCTAAATGGAGAGGAACTGCCTGAGGGTCTGCATGGCAGAGAAGGGTGGAGGTCTATTCTCTTGTGTGGTGCAAGATGGGTAGAAGAGAGTTGGGTACTTGGATTGTTGTGAGTGTTGGATATGCCTATGAGAGCTTGAGTTCTGATTGGTTTGGGAAGCCAAGTAACACTCTGGAATTGTCCTTGTGGATTCATAGCCCTGGCTCAGGGATGACATTATTGTTGAGACTTGGAACAATAATGTCTATGGTTGGCTGGAACGTCCTTGGTCTGCATCTAGTTGGTGTATTATTTATAAAATATAATTTCTCTTTGTTATGGTTTCCTTTTCTTATGTATTTATTTTCACTGCGTATCAATTATTATACCTGAGATTATACCTATAATATGCATGCTTTCTAGTTAACCTTGTGCATGGTATATCGTGCATGTATTTTATGTTTTGGTATTAATATTGATCATTACATGTATGTATTTCACGCTTCTTTATTAATTAAGTGTTATCGAAGTTTCCAAATCAGCCAAGATATGTTTTCTTATTGTAGTATGCCTCTCGGTGGGAGGTTGGGTATGTTACAGTTTGGTAAGAGAGAAGAAATGTAGTGGCATTTCCTATCCTGTGGGTGGGCTGGGGACATTATGAATTGGTATCAAAGCTCATGGTTCAAATACTAAGCCTGGGTGGGCCGTTTAAACCAAGATTGGAGAAAAAATTTCACATAAAAATTGAGTTGTAGAGTGCTAGAAGGAGTTGAGAGTGCACCTTAACAGTGTTTGAAAGATCGGGAGGTGCAGTAGTTCGGGAAGTCGCGATGGTCATAGGATCTATTTGGGAAGGATCTAAATCCCTCACAACCATCAGATCTAGGAAAAGATAATGGAGTTTAAACCCTCAAGTCCTTCGAACTTTGTTGTTTTGGCAGTTTCAAGTTCCTTGTCATAAAATAAGCCCAAAACCTTGATGATTTGAAGTCCCGTAGTGAATCTACATTGTAGATCACGAGGAGGAGTACCTGACCATTGGATTTGGCCAAGGACAGGTTTGGGTTGTTGGATCAAGCATAGATCAGGAGGTGAACAAAAGTGGATAAGATCGGACTCTAGCCATCTGATCTACATATGAGCAAGTGTGAGTCGTATATCTCACAGTAGTTCAGATATTCGACAATTGGGGAGAAGCGAGCCCTTAAGATGCCAGGAAGAAAGTCTCTCGAAGTCCCAACCTCCAAAGTAAATATGGACCCTTCATGTTCAGGTACACATGTCTGAAGGTTAGCAAGGGTCGTAAGTTCAACGTTTCGATGTCTAGGAGTATGGTGGTGCTCAATAACAGAAACCTCCGAAGTCTCGAACCCCCAAAGTAAATCTATATCCTTCATGTTTGAGGAAACGTGTCTACAGATCAGTCAATTCAGGATTTTGAAGTTCGAGGGATTTGTGGTGCAGTGGGGAGGAGTCTCTCGAAGTTCCAAAGCCCCGAAAGCATGAGGCATTGGGGTTATGTGGCCTACTGACGTCACCTAGTGTGACATGGACACACTTGGAGATTCTCACATGTCATTGTGTTTCGTTTTTTCAAAAGATCGTTCGTTCTAGTTAGTATATGACACATGTCACCATCAGATAGGGCCACATGTCCGTACCTTATTTGTTTCCATGTGGAGGTAGATTCCGTAGTCCAGAGACTTGGAACTCTGGAGGATTCAAGGCATAAGAAGTGGGGTAGAGAACTGTCAAAGGCCTGATTCCATATGATCCCTTGATTATAGTAGACATATGGTGCAATATCCCAAGGTCCAGAGACCTGGTACTCTTGATATTTTGAGTGCAGTTTATTTGCGTCGAGAACTCCCAAAGGCCAGATTTAATCTCCACCGTTGATCGTGAGGTGATATGTGGAGGAGACCTCTGGTACTTTGGAACTTTGGGAGATCCATGTAAAGGTTCTTGGGAAAGCCTTGAAGTCGGATCTATGAAGGAATCTTAGTTGTCAATCGGGACAAGATACGTGGCAACAGATCCTGAAGTCCAGAAACTTGGCACTCCAAAAGAGTTGAGAGGGTGGAAATTCCAGAACTCCTAAAGCTTGGTGTCTCATAGTTCTTTTTGACCCTCGATCTCATCCCTCGATCGATTACAACCACACGATCTCCGATATAGTGTTTTTAACACAGAAAAGCGTCAGGAAGGATTTGGGTCATTGTTTCAAGCTGTGGTCACATGGTAAAGTTGTTTGAAGGAAGTGCCTATGCATAATTGATTTCTGTATCATTCAAGGGATAACATGGAATTGTTATTTGTATAAATTCTTTACAAGTTGAAAGGATCTGTGGCATTATTGAAAATTTTGTTATCATATGCTTAATTCCGAAAAAATGGTCACTTGCACATTTTGCAAAATTAAGGTATTTACACACATCAACTCAGAATTCATATTGAGGAAATGGAAGAAGAAGTCAAGGGAGCCTCCAGCCATGATAAAGAGGCCAAAAGCCAAAATACTATAATTGGCAAAGTAGAGATAGAATCCAACAGACGCAAGGGTCGAGGGGAGCAAGAAACAATCCTAGAAACTATGAAGATCCTGAAAATAGAAGTGTAGAGCTACAAGGAAGACAATGAGAGGTTGATGAGAGAGAAAAGTCAGATAAATGATCGAGTGCTGCAGATCCTAAATCAGTTGCAAATTCAATCCAAGAATGGCTCAAATCATGAGGAATAAGGAATGTGTCATGAAAGAAGAGATGATCATGGAAGAGCTGGTTATTCCATAAGTGCTAGCAGAGCTCATAGACACCACTCACCTCCTTACTTACGAAGAAATGTTTATGCATTTGATTATTCCTTAAGCAGTCTAGAGGTGTCTTCTATTAGGTACTAGAGAAGGAGACATGAGGTGGACAGTTTGGAAGGAGAGTTGAGGAAGTTGAATCCACCATCATTTGATGGTGAAATAGAAAGGGAAGACAATGTTGAAGCATGGTTGCTTGGACTCAGGAGATATTTCCAATTGCACAACTATTCATCAAATCTAGAAGCCAGAATTGCCACCTATCACTTATATGGGAAAGATGCAATGTGGTAGGATCAACTGAAGAAATTTGAACATATCAATGAGAATAAGATCGCATGGAAGCAATTTAAGAAGTATTTACAGAAGGAGTACCTCTAAGATAATTTTTATGATAAGAAAATGCAAGATTTATTTAAACTCGGGCTGGGAATCATGACTATGTTAGAATATGAGAAGAAGTTCTTGGGGTGTTAAAGTATGTTGGGTTATAAATGATTAAAAGTTAAAGATATAGAGGTTTTTGAGTGGAATGTCATCCTTTTATAAAGAAAGGATTTAGTATGATGAGCCTGAGACCTTGATTGAGGCCATCATGAAGGATAAATACTTGTATGAGCAAGGCTAGGGAAGAGATTCCATGCATAAATATTGGAAGGGCCAGAAGAAGGAGAAGTCTGATCAGAGGAGGAAGGGATTTAAACCTCCTTTCAATAGAAATGAGCATAATAAAAATCATCAAGATTAGTATGCTAAGGATGATTCCAAGAAAGAAGAATCCCTGGGAAAAAGGGGAAGACCACCAATCCAGTGTTGGGGATGCAAAGAAGATCACTTGTACAAGTATTTCCCGCACAGAAAGGACAGAGTAAAGAATATGCACAACATCCAAGAGGATACAATAGTCGAAGAAATGGTAAGGATTTATGCAGCCTTAGATGATCGACAAACATAATACCAATCCGACATGATAGAGGTGGAAGGTAAGATCATAAATCAGTATGTTTCTATTTTAATTGATTTAGGATAAAGTCATTGTTACATTGATCCTAATATAGTGGATAGATTACATTTGGATAAGAGTAAGATTGGGAAATCAAGTTTGGTTCAACTAGTCAATGGAACCAAAAGGAGAAACCATGAGGTGGTCAAAAGTTGTTCCATAAGTCTTAATGGTGTGAGTGATAGTGTTGATCTAAATATCATACCATTGGGGTATTATGATATTCTAATTGGAATGGATTGGTTGGACAAGCATCATGTTGTCCTAGACTGTCATAGAAAGACATTTACATGTCTTGATGGAGATGGAAAGAAAATCACTGTGTAAGGAGTTCCAAGACCCATCTCTATAAGTGAGATTTCATCCTTATAACTGAAGAGATGTTTCAGAAAAGGGTGTAAGTTGTATGCATCCCATGTGCAGGAGCCAAAAAAGACAAAGGATCCAAGTGTAAATTCTAACCTTGTACAATATATACTGCAAACATATATTCATAAAAGAACATAAAAGATACATACAATATCTACTGCAAATAGATATTCAGAAAAGAACAGAAAAGATACAATGGAAAATACAAACATTACACAGAGATTTTTCCCCTGGAAACCCAAACTGGAAAACTAGCATATTCTATATTCATTCATTGTGTTACAATGTTTACAATACAACATACATATAGGAGCCAACAGCATCCAAAACCCTAACCCAATGACCTGGATTAGTCCAAAACCCTAATTCCTTAATCGGAAATAGAAAAACCATCGGCAAAAACGATGTGCCGAAAAACCACCTAAATACATGACACTACTACTCGTGAAAAGAATATAACACATACCCAACATTATCCAACTTGTTGTTTTCTTTTCACATAAGGGGTTATAGGGTTACATAGTCAACAATCTAGGGCAACAATGCCCATGGATCCTCTACACCAAGAGAACTTCTCACTGCTCACAGATTTTGTTAATGAATCTGCAACATTCTTCAAAGTATCCACTTCATCAACAATACTTTCTTTTCTTCAACCATGTCTCTCACAAAGTGATATTGAATATCAATATGCTTTGTCTTTGAATGATGAGTTGGGTTCTTTGACAGAAAAATTGCACTTTGACTGTCACAATCTATTCTTATAGCTTGTTGTACCAACCCAATACCTTAACACAATCTTTGTAACCATACTGCTTCCTTACTTGCATGAGTGGCTGCCATGTATTCAACTTCTATAGTTGAAAGTGCCACTACAGCCTGTCTTTTGCTTATCTAACTTATTGTTCCTCCAAATAGGTTAAATACATACCCACTTGTAGATCTCCTATGATCCAGATCTCCAGCCCAGCCTGCATCCAAAAATCCATGTATATCCACCACTTTGTCCAAGCCCGGTCTTCCTTCATAGCACAATCCATAGCTAGCAGTGCCACGCAAATCCCTAAAAAACCCTTTTTATTGATGTCCAATGCTCCTTCCCTGGTTTTGACATATACCTGCTCAAAACTCCCACTGCATGTGTAATTTCCAGTCTAGTACAGACCATTGCATACATCAAGCTTCCAACTGCACTGACATATGGAACATGAGACATGTCCTCCTCTTCTTCATGTGTCTTGGGACACTGATCCGTAGATAACTTTACACCAACAGGAATAGGAACCTTGACCGGTTTGCATTCTTGCATATTAAACCTCTGCAATATTGTCTCAACATATTTTCTCTAATTTAACCAGAGTTTCCTATTTTTCCGATCTCTTTTAATTTCCATGCCCAAAATGAAATTTGAAGCACCGATATCCTTCATGTCAAATTTAGAGGACAACTGAGTTTTCACATCCTGGATAATCTCCTTTTTGTTTCCTATCAACAACATGTCATCCAAATACAAGACCAAATAAATCAAATGATCACCAATTAATTTAAAATACACACAGTAATCCTCTTTGCTTATTGTGAAGCCAAGTCCTAGCATATAAGTATCAATTTTTTTATACCACATCCTTGGTGATTGTTTTAAACCATACAGGGGTTTTTTCAGCTTGCATACCAGCTCCTTCTTTCCCTTCATAGCATAACCTTCTGGTTGCTTCATATAGATTTCTTCTTCCAGATCCCCATGTAGGAATGTTGTCTTCATTTCTATTTGTTCTATTTCAAAATCAAATGTAGCAGCAACAGATAAAAAAAATCTTATGGAGGTTAACTTGGCAAAAGGAGAAAAAATCTCACCAAAATCAATTCCCTCAACCTGGGAATAACCCTTTGCTACTAACCGAGCTTTGTGTTTCTCCACTTTTCCTTCTACATTCAGTTTCTTTTTAAATACCCATTTGTTGCCAATGGGATTTCTTCCAGTTGTAAACTCCACTAGATCCCAAGCCTCATTCTTATCCAAAGATGCCATTTCTTCTTCCATGGCTCTTTTCCAGAGATTTCGATCCTCTGAATCCACTACCTCCCTGACAGCTCTAGGATCATCATCAATAATAGACAAAGAAAATTTGAACGGAAATCAAATGGACTATACCTTTTCGGTAGCCTTCTTTCTCGATCTGATCTCCTCAATACTGGAGTATGAGGATCATCTTCTTCCAATTCGTGTTCTTCTGTAGAGTCTGATTCATCATCCTTTAAATCAAACTCTATCTTCTCTGGTTCTTCCTTACTTGGTAGGACTTCCTGTTTAACAACATCCTTCATTTCTCTAAATACCAAATCTCATCTATACACTACCTTCTTAGTTTCTGGTTTCCAAAGCTTATAACCTTTGAGACCATCTTTATATCCAATAAAGATACACTTTTCAGCCTTCTTATCTAGCTTACTCATGTTTTCCTTTGGAACATGAACATATGCATCGCAGCCAAATACCTTAATATGTGTGAGAGAAGGTTCCTTACCAGTCCATACCTCTTGTGGAGTCTTGTCATTCAACGCTGATGAGGGTGAATTGTTGACCAGATAACATGCAGTGCCCACTGCTTCTACCCAGAATTATTGCCCTAACCCGACACCACTGAGCATGCACCTTTATTTTTCCATCAGTGTCCTGTTCATCCTTTCTGCACCTCCATTCTGTTGAGGCGTATATGGAGTAGTCTCCTGCCTTGCTATACCAAACTTCTTACAGAATTCTTCGAATTCATTCCCACAGAACTCTCCGCCAATATCTGTCCTCAACACCTTAATTTGTTTCTCTGTTTGATTCTCAACAAGAGCCTTAAAATCTTTAAACATGTCAAATACTTTAGATTTCTTCCTGAGGAAATATATCCAAGTTTTCCTCAAGAAGTCATCTATAAATGAGACATAGTGCACATATTTTCCCAATGATGGTACCGACACAGGTCCAAAAACATCACTATGAACTAGCTGTAAAATTCCTTTTGCCCTCGTTTCATCGGAGGGGAATCTTACCTGATTCTGCTTCCCAAATAGACAATGTTCACAGAAATCAAAATCCATAGAGAAGTTAGACATACCTTCAACCATACCTTTACCGTGTAGTAGTCGAAGACCCTTTTCTCCGATATGCCCCAGTCTTTGATGCCACAACATGAGCTTTTCTCCAAAGACTGTAGGAGTTCTTTCTTCTTCAACTTCAATATCAGGAACAATGGAGCTATTACACCCATCATTAATAGTGCTTCCTAGCAGCTTATACAGAGTTCCAAACTGAACTCCCCTCATCAACACCATTTCTCCTCGAAACATCCTGCAAGTTCCCTTTTCAAATATTGTGTTTACCCTTGCATCTTCTAGTTTTCTTACAAAAATCAAATTTATGGCCATACCTGGGATGTGTAAAACACCAGGAAGTGTTCTAATCCTTCCATCTATGAGCCTCAACTTGACCCTTCCTCTTCCTATGATTCTGGTTGTCGAATCATTACCTAAGAAAACATTACCTCCATCATACCTTTCATATTCGCAGAACCACTCCATGTGGGGAGTCATATGAAAGGATGCACCAGAGTCAATCAACCATGTCTCATGATCTGCATGTGTACTTGAAGAGGCCACGTACACATCCCCTCCTTCTTCCTTGGAGGTCTTTTCTTCTGTAGAAGAAGATTCTTCAGATCCCTTCTTTTTCTCAACTTTGGATCTACACTGCTTCTTGTAGTGCCCTTCCTTCCCACATCTCCAACATACCCTTACAAACTTTCTGGGAGATTTAGATCTACCCTTAGACTTAGATCTCCCACTTGAGGAATTAAATCTATTTCTTTCCTTGGAACGTCCTCTTGCAAATAATGAATTTGTGCTATGTCCTTCCATATTCTTCCATCTCATCTCATCTGACAACAAAGATGAGACCACTTCCTCAAACTTCAAAGAAGTTGTATTACTACCTATGGCCACAACTAGACTATCCCACGAGTCTGGTAAAGAACACAACAAACTGATACATTTTTCTTCATCTAAAATTTTAATCTCAACAGATACTAATTGACTTACCACAGTATTGAAGGCATTCAAATGCTCTGCCACCGAGTCTCCATCTCTCATCCTGAGGTTATACAACTTCTTTCTCAAGGATAGTTTATTTACTAGGGACTTAGACTAATACAACTTCCCCAAATTTTCCCATAAATCCTTGGTTGTAGCTTCCTCTGACACATTTAGTAATACTGAATCAAAGAGACACAGTCGGATTGTGCTCTTTGCCTTCCAATCCAACTTTTTCCAGTCATCTGCAAAAGTTCCTGTAGGTGCAATACCTGGATCTACCGCGATCCACTAATCTTTGTCCACCAACAGAGCTTCCATCTTGAGCTTCCACATCTCAAAAATTTTCCCATTAAACTTCTCGATCTCCATCTTCGAATTGCATGCCATTTCTTTTCACCTTAAAAGAAATACCACAGATCTCCCACTATAACAAGGCTTATCACAGTCCCGAGCCAAACCCTTGATCACAAAGGCATCCCCCTGAATCCAATAAAGCTCTGATACAAAATGTAAATTCTAACCTTGTACAATATCTACTGCAAACAGATATTTAGAAAAGAATAGAAAAGATACAATGGAAAATACAAACATTACAAAAAGATTTTTCCCCTGGAAACCCAAACTGGGAAAACCAGCATATTCTATATTCATTCATTTTGTTACAATGTTTACAATACAAAATACATATAGGAGCCAGCGGTATCCAAAACCCTAACCCAATGACCTGTATTAGTACAAAACCCTAATTCCTTAACCGGAAATAGAAAAACCATCAACAAAAACCATGTGCCGAAAAACCACCTAAATACATGACACATTTGCCGAGGCAGAAAAAACAAATTCAGGGGTGCTTCCCCTGAACCCCCGTGCAGGGGGATCCACCCCCCTCTAACCCCCCTACACACCTACTCGTGCAAAGAATATAACACATACAAAACACCAAGCCTTGAAGGTGTATCGATACTACAAGAATTTGAGGATGTATTCCAAGAAATACTAGGGTTTCACCAAAAAGGGAAATAGATTTCTCTATTGATCTAGTGCCAGGAGATGCCCTAGTGTCAAAAACACCTTACATAATGAGCACACCAGAGTTAAAAGAATTAAAAATGTAGTTGGAGGAATTGTTGAAGAAAGGGTACATACAACCAAGTGTTTCATCTTGGGGAGCACCAGTACTCTTTGGAAAATAGAAGTATGGAACCTTGAGGTTGTGTATTGACATTCGACAGCTGAATAAGTCTATTATAAAGAACAAGTATCCTCTACCCAAAATGATGACCTCTTTGATCAGCTAAGAGGCGAAAATATATTCTCAAAGATATACTTGAGATCAGGATACCATCAGGTAAAAATCAAGGAAGAAGACATCCATAAGACAACATTTAGAATTAGGTATGAGCACTATGAATTTGTAGTGGTGCCATTTGGATTGTCCAATGCACGACCTATCTTTATGTGATTAATGAATGGCATATTCAAAAATTACTTGGATAAGTTTGTCATAGTATTCCTGGATGACATACTTTTCTATTCTAAGTCAGAGGAAGATCATGAACATCACCTAAGACTGGTACTGCAAGTGCTGAGAGAACATCAATTGTATGCCAAGATGATTAAGTGTTATCTTTATCAAGAACAGATTCATTACTTGGGGTACATTATTTCAAAACATGGTATAGCAGTAGACCCTAAGAATATTGAGTCCATTAGAGGATGTCAAGAGCCCAAGAATGTTTCATAAGTCATGTCTTTTATGGGGTTATCTGGTTACTACAGAATATTTATAGCAGGGTTCTCTAAGATTCCTCATCCCATCACTTCTTTGCGAAATAAGGGAATCAAATTTGAATGGAAACGTGAGTGTGAAGAAAATTTTAATTTGCTGAAAGAATTACTTACTAGTGCACCTACTTTGAAGATTGCTAACCCAAATGAGAATTTTGTGGTATGCAAAAATGCGTGCAAGGAAGGGCTTGGTGGAGTCCTCACTCAAAATGGACATGTCATTTGTTATGAGTCTAGAAATCTTAAGGAGCATGAGAGGAACTATGCCACGCATGACTTGGAGATTTATGCCATTGTTCATGCATTGAATATACAGAGGCATTATCTCATGGGAAAGAGATTTTAATTGAAAACAGACCACAATGGTCTGAAATATCTTTTTGATCAGCCAACTTTGAATTCCAGGAAAACAAGATGGATTGAATTCTTTAGTGAATATGACTTTGATATCAAGCATATCAAGGGAAAAGAAAATAAATTTGTTTATGCACTTAGTAGAAGAGTCCATCTCATGCATGCTACAATTGTCAGTATGCATCAGTTAGACTTGAAGAGAAGAATTTTAGATGTTGTTGTTACAGATCATCATTACCTACATGTAAAGAAAATCTTACAGCAAGGAGATGTGCAACATAAAGTGAAAGAGTATGAGATGAAGTAAAACGGACTACTTATGCATAAAAGTAGAATTTATGTTCCTAGTTCTAGAGAACTTAGGAATTTGGTATTAAAGGAAATGCATAATGTTCCATATGTTGGACATCTCGGTTACTAGAAAACAATTACAGCAGTAAGAAGCCAATTCTTTTGGCTGGGAATGAAAAGGATGTTGTTGATTAGATCATCAGGTGTATGGAATGTCATAGAGTGAAGGTTGAGCATAGACACCTAGCGAGATTGCTACAACCATTACCAATTCCAGAGAAGAAATGGGAAGAGATAACCATTGACTTTATAACTAAATTGCCCAGGACATCAAGGAAACATGATTCAATCATGGTAGTGGTCGATAAATTGACGAAGGTTGCTCATTTTTTTTCTATAAAAACAACTCATACAACTAACATTGCATAAATTTACATGAAGGAAATTTCTAGGTTGCATGGGATACCTAGGACAATTGTCTTAGACAGAGACATTAAATTTACTTCAAATTTATGGAAAGGATTATTCGATGGATTTGGTACAAATCTAAACTTTAGCACAACATACCATCTGCAGTCACATGGGAAGATAGAGAGGGTCAACTGAGTAATTGAACACATGTTAATAATGTATGCGATGGATAATCCATCTAAGTGGGAATATTACCTGCACTTGGTTGAGTTTGCCTATAATAATGGGTATCAAGCTTCGTTGAAGATGATCCCATTTGAAGCCTTGTATGGTATAAAGTGCAGTACTCCATTAAGTTGGGACAAGCCAGTAGATAGATTGGTACTTGGGTCGGAGTTGCTCAAGGAAATGGAAGACCAGATGGTTAATATTAAGCAGAATTTAAAGGCACCTCGGGATAGACAGAAGGTTTATGCCAACACGAATAGGACAACAAGAGAATTTAAATTAGGAGAGAATGTGTTGTTGAAAGTAAATCCCAAGAAGAGCTCTTTGAAGTTGGGAAGCTGTACAAATTTGGCAGCCAAATACTATGGTCCATTTGTGATATTGGACATAATAGGGCCAGTTGCATACATGCTTGCATTGCATGTTTCCATGAAAGTGCATAGTATATTTCATGTCTTTTTGCTAAAGAAACATGTACATGATCCTAACCATGTTGTTGATTGGCATCTAATTTAGGTAGAGACAAAGGGAGACTTTCAAGTCCAGTTGGTGCAAATACTGGACAAAAAAGTCAAAATGCTCTAGAATCAAGTTATAGAGATGGTAAAAGTTCAGTGGACTTGCTACGGTCGTAAAGATGATACATGGGAGCATGAATATGTTATGCGGGTAGAGTACCTGCATATTTTTGAATAAATTTTAGGAATTTTGGTTCCTATTTTGTATATGAACTGAGTATAGCTCCAAAATGAGGGGGAGGGAATGTAACACCCCGAGTTTTGATCCCCAATATTAAATAATGTATTTTTACATTGATGAGAGGCCATAGTTCCCAAACAATTACTAAAAGGCTAGTGTGCCTAAGAAATTTAATGTTTTGATCATTATTAATAATAAATACATCGTTGGTTGTTAGATGAACATGAACTAGAGTTATAGGGGCTATGATTCCACAAGAGAGGGCGATATGGGGCTAAGTGCTTATTTATTTTATATTACCCATTTTTTGTGTAATGCGGGTGGGGGGAATCAGTTAGCTCTTGGGGGAAGACCAAGAGGTTCTTGATCCCCACGAATTATAAAAACCCCATCTCTGGTCTATGGGAGGGGTTGGTTGATTCGTTCGTTCATTCTCCCATTGGAAAATACTCTCATTCACGTTCCCCATTCTGGTGTTGTTGTTGGTCGCCTCACTCGTTAATTCACCCATTTTGTTCACTATTCATCCTCTCTCATGGAGTCTTCACTCCATCCATCCCTTCATTCACTCATCTTTCCTCACTTTGGTGTCTTGGCTTGGAAAAGGAATACGATCTGATGAAGAGAAGCCGTGGTTTTGTGGGCTGTAGAGATTGTTGGTGTAGTCCAGCCATTATCTGAGGCTTACATGTTTGAGATGCTTTTCCTGTGACTAGTTTGGATCAAAACTACGAGTCCTGAGAGTCCCATCATGGATATTCTAGACCAATTGCACTGGAGCCCTAAATGGAGAGGGACTGCCTCAGGGACTGCATGGCATAGAAGGGTGGAGGTCTATTCTCTTGGGTGGTAGAAGATAGTTGGGTACTTGGATTGCTCTGAGTGCTAGAGAGGCCTGTGAGAGCTTGAGTGATGACTGGTTTGGGAAGCCAAGTAACACTCTGTAACCATCCCTGTGGATTCATAGCCCTGGCTCGAGGGTGACATTGTTGCTGATACTTGGAACAACAGTATTTATGGTTGGGTGGAACGTCCTTGGTCTGCAGCCAGTTGTTGTATTATTTATAAAATATAAGCGCTCTATGTTATGGTTTCCTTTGCTTATGTATTTATTTTCGTTGTGTATCAATTATTATACCTGAGATTATACCTATAATATGCACGCTTGCTAGTTAATGTTGTGCATTGTATATTGTGCATGTATTTTATGTTGTGGTATGAATCATGATCATTGCATGTATGTATTTCATGCTTCTTTATTAATTAAGTGTTATCATAGTTTCCAAATCATCCAAGATATGTGTTCTTGGTGTGGTATGCCTCTGAGTGGGAGGCTGGGTATGTTACAGTTTGGTAACAGAGAAGAAATGTAGTGGCGTTTCCCAACCTGTGGGTGTCTGAGGACGTTACACACACACACACACACACACACACACACACACACACACACACACACACACATGGATATATATATATATATATATATCAATTTCATCTTTATCTTCATCTCCTATAAATTTAGGTATTGTCATTGATTCTTAATTGAGGTCTGACCCCAAACCTCAACTTACAACCTCAATATATTAAGTATAATGATATAAAATAATTATAATACCTTTTCCAATGCAATATAATAATTGTTTTCTTTTAGAATGTATTTTGAATAATCTCAATCGGACATCACAATCAAATGTTATGATAGTTTTAAGTGAACATACCTTTTAAACCCTGATTTGGAGTCTGTCCTTCTGGTTGACCTTCCCTTTGATGTATTTAAGAAATTTTGGCCCCAATGAGTCTTAAATTGTGGCCTGTAGTACTATGATATGTATTCTATACAATTCCATAGGTATAACCAAAATTTGGTGTGCCAAGTGAAATTTATGGTAACTTTCCAAAACCTTGTTTCTTTTTGGCTTTTTTCTAGAGAGTGAAATTGTACAGAATGCCACGTGTCCAATATTTAATACCTGATTATGAAATTTGTACCACAAATACTATGGAATATACTCTTTCCAATGCAACTAGTGGCATTGAATTTGGATCCTCACTAAAAAAACATATGACTATTTTACCCAGAACACCTATTTGAGACTAGTTATAAGACTAGTCAAATAACCCTACCTTCCACAGACTATATCTCAAAAATTAAAACGATCCAAACTCTGAAATTTTTACTAGGTGAAATGCGCTATATTTTCTCAGTATTCTGGAAATTTGGTGTTCTGAAAAATCACTAAGAAAAATTTATAGGGAAATTCCCAAAATGACTCATTTGATATGGATTTTAGGGCTAGTAAAATTCCCTAACTTCCATGGACTATATCTTCGAAAGTATAATGACCCAAAACTTGAAGTTTTTACCAAAGGTATCTTTATATGTCTTCTAATTAACCTATAAATTTATCTATATGAAGCATCTCAGAAAAGAAAGTTATATAAAAAATCACAAGTTCACTTGCTTGAAGAAGCAAAACCTTAGGATTGATGTTCTCAAACCAAATGTAATGAACAAAATGCTTAAGAAATCAGAATAAGCCAAAAGTACAAACCATGTACACGAATGTGAGTGTGGATCAAAACTCCAGTATATATAAGAGAGATAATTTATACAATAACTCCTTAGAGATTACAAGAACCTCCTCCAAATAACCAAATATATTCATACATCACAATTCAAATGTGCACAATAATGAATACATTATCTCTATATATACCTATTCACACACTACACATGAGGACCCTTTACTATTAGTCCGGCCCTATTACATATATATATTTACACATTACATATACATTTATCTCCATATATTCTCCCCTTTGGGATCATATCATATACATTTAGCCCCATATATTCTCCCCTTGGGTCATAGCGTTCATACATCACAATTATGATTTGATACAAAATGTTATGTTACAAATTCTTAAAATATAAAAATAAACCAGAAGTACACACCATGTACACCAATGTCAAAGTGGATCACATCTCCAATATAGATAAGAGACATAAGTTACAAAATAACTCCTTAGAGAATACGAAAACCTCCTCCAATTAAACAAATACATTCATACATCGCAATTCACATGTGCATCATAATGAATACATTATCTCTATATATACCTATTCACACACTACACATGGGGCCCCTTTACTATTAGGCCGACCCTATTACATAAATATTTACACATTGCATGTACATTTAGCCCCATATATGCCCCCCCTTGGGGTCATATCATATACATTTAGCGCCATATATGATCCCATTAGGTCATAAAACTCATACATCACAATTAGGCTTGGATACAAAATGTTATGTTTCAAAGGCTTAAAATATCAGAATAAACTAGAAGTACACACCATGTACAACATTGTGAGCATGGAGAACAACTCCAATATAGATAAGAGAGGGAAGTTACACAATAAATCTTTAGAGAATATGAGATCCTCCTCCAAATAACCAAATACATTCGTACTCACAATTCACATGTGCATAATAATGAATACATGATCTCTATATATACCTATTCACACACTACACATGAGGAACCTTTACTATTAGGTTGACCCTATTACATATATAATTGAACATTACTTGTACATTTATCCCAATATATTCCCCCCCTTGGGGTCATATCATATACATTTAGCCCCATATATGCTTGTTTACATCTAATAAAAATAATATCTCCAACCCTTGGAAAAGATTAAAGATAATATGATTCTAATTATGGATTTTAAACTTAGGAGTCTCATTAACATGTGAGAGCTTGAGCATGAATATAATGACAAAATGTACAATACACAAAGTAACTATATGATATTCATTCAAACCAACCATTTACTTCTCCATGATGCTAAGTGAGATGATAGTATAAGATGATGCACAAGGAAACACCATATCCTTCAATTCATAAAACAAAGCATCAAACCACACAATCATATAGGATTGGCATACACCTTTAAATCCATTAAAACCAGTTAATGCAAAAGGATCAAAACACAACCTGTCAATCTCATCACACAAGGATCAAAGACTCATTATAAATCAAAGGTATTATGAAGAAAATTTGAAAGTACATTGATATCAAAGAGATTATTTGTCATGACAAACCTCCTCGAAGATAAACAATCAATAAATATCCAAACCCCTAACCTCCTCCAAGGTAGATAAACTATATTCAATACACGTATAGTAGTAGTGGATTAGGCATTAGAGTTCAAATTTAGTAGGGTACCCCTTCCATTTTTCTTATAAAAGAAAAATAAAAGGGTTGTTGTTGTGTGGCGACAAAAAATGGAAACACACTGGAAGAACCAATTATCTTTGTCAACAAAAATCAAGGGCGTTTACTTCAATTTGAATTTTGAGGATAAGCTCCAAAATTGAAAACAATTTCCCAAAGGTTATGTGTACCACAATGATGTCAAATTTCAAAAATATATAACCCAATATTTGAAGTACTTTCCACCTAAAATACCCTTTTCAAAGAGCTAATTAGCGAGGTAATTTATTTAAAAATCTACAAACTTCTTATTGGTTTCGGTTTAACCATGGATTTTCACTTTTATAACAAGCCAACATCTGCATAAGTGTGTTCCTCATCTCTCTTTTCCCATCATTTCTTTACTTCTAGTTAGCATCGATAGCCTCGACCAAGATCCCTCAGTACCATACAAGCATAACCCCACTACTAGTGAGCAACCATATCCCCGATGGGTTTACTTGTACTTCCCACACTATTAATAGTGATTTAAACTTCCTTTTCATTTCAAATTCTTCTCATCCTTTTAGATTTGTATATAGGTATTACATGTGAAAATTGTTGTATAGGAAGTGAGGTGATACACGAGGTTCTCTAGTATGCTAATTAGATGTTATGCATTTAATTTTAACCCACGGGTCTCCCCAAGAACCATCATAGTAGTATTATATAAAGAAACAAATAGACACTTTCCTCTACTTATGTATTATCATTATATGCTCAGTAGGCACATGTGTTCATCTACAACTATTAGTAATTATCCAC
The DNA here is from genome assembly GCA_009831015.1 of Picea engelmannii. Taxonomy (NCBI): domain Eukaryota; kingdom Viridiplantae; phylum Streptophyta; class Pinopsida; order Pinales; family Pinaceae; genus Picea; species Picea engelmannii. The sequence continues at coordinate 132,100 of ML776959.1, read as the reverse complement.
AACTAAGAAATTTATGAAGGTTTCTTTTTTTAGATCGAGTAGCCCATGAATTCCAATACTTGTAACAATGTCTTTGGTGTATGACAAGAGTTGTACCTTCCCCACACTCAAAATCAAAGATTAATACTCAAGTTAGATGAAGGAGTCAAATCATATCAGGGGATACCATCATTCCAAATAAGAGATGAAAACAATATGTACAAGAAGGAAAGTGTTGATTTAAGTCATGAAAAGAAAATAAAACTAAGCTATACGAAACCCAAAAAATGTAAAATTTCAATCATCCAAGTAAAATAAAACTAAAATGTAAAACACCAGTCATCCAATTAAAATAAAACCAAACTAAAAAATAACCAAGGAACATATCAACATGGGATAAATCTGGGACAATAGTAGAGTATGAATGATATTTGCAAAGAATTTACATTCCATCTCTAGAAATTAGAATATGGGAAAAATCTTCCCTAGATAGACTTTCTATACAAACTAAACCCAACAAGAATGATTTTTAGGATCGGTTACATAATTTGGAAATAACAAATCGACAAGATTATGGGGAATAATGATTAAGAAAATTGATATCAAATCAAACTCCCTATTCCAATAAATTTAAACCTTTCATGGTGACAACAATTCGAATTCTTGAAATGCTCAAGGTTAAAAAATTGAATAAATTCAAGAATTCACAACCTTTAAGTTTACAGCCATGGATAAGGTGTTAGTGAAATAAGATTATGAAACATAGGCTTTTTGAATCTCGTAAATTGTAGTGATTTTTTTCACCAAGATATTCATTGTCTCTTTGATTTTTAATGTTGATCATTCCAATGATTTTATCACTCACAACTGATGGGATAAGAGTATAAACCGACTTCCATGATTGGAAAATTAAGAAAAGAAGGAAGTAAAATTATGCACAGATAAAAATAAATAAAGTAAACGGGCTAAACTAAAAGAGAAAACAAAAGTAAACCATATTAGACATTAAAATAAAAATCAAATGAAAGGTAAGCCTATAATCCAAACAACATGGTATAAATCATGAACATCCTCAGAGAAAGCACCTTAAATGAAAACTCGGGAAATAACGCAAGGGAAAGTATTGAGAAAGATAGGTCAACCATATGAAATAAAGGCCAACAAAAATATTCCTAGGGTAAAATTCACACTCTGGAAGGAAAAAAAAGGTAAGGTCATAGGAATTGATAATCGAGTGAATATTTTGTAACACAATTTTCTGATCTAATTGATACATAGAAAATTTCCCTTTCATTTGGTGAAATAATTAAATTTTATGGGAACATGACAACACCGGTTAATGGAAGTTCTCAACCTAAATAGATTTTAAATTCAATCACGTGAAATATTCCACAAACATCCAACCCTCTAGAATCACTGCAAGTATTAATTCTCTTACACATTTAAAAGCACCAAACATTCAATTTCAGAAATTGTATCAGCTATCTTTCTCAAGAGTATCAATTTCTCCTTACTATGAAAAATGATTATTAATTCCATAGATTCAAATGATTCAATCTGATGAGGAAAGAATAGATTTTAAAACTATGGAGGGCCTAAAAAATAATCATGATGAGATGAGAGGGACTCCAAAAACCATTTTTTTAAAAGATTATGTTTAGGATTAGATCACAAATAATGATTGGAAAATAAAAATGAGATTGGATTTCTAATCAACTATTGGATTTCTAATCAAAATTTTGCAAAGTGATTTGAGCATATACAAGTTTAAATTAACACTTCCCTAAGCTTCCTAGATATTTCAAGTTTGTAAGGAGAGAAAAACTTCAGCTGCTAGTTGCACCATCATTTTTTCAATATGCACAACAAAAGAGAAACTTATGTTCAACTAGTTAATAGTTGAAAGAAAAAACTCCTCCTTAAATGGTTAAATTAGTATGAAAAGGAAAAATAAGGATAAAATTAAACTAAACTTAAATAACTAAAATTAAATTATGTTAAGCTACTGATTTGAAAAATCATTAGATGCTAATTATGATTAAATTCACATAAACATCTAACTTGATTTCAAAATAATAATGATCATTTTATTGATTTCATAAAACATGTGAATTTACTTCTCTATCTAAATCCACTTCAATGACAAATAAATTGCAAATTAACTAAGCAAAAATAGAAAAATTATACCAAAATCACAAACAAAAGTTTGTTAACGGAGTTCACCCAATTTGGGCTATGTCTTTAGGTTCACTTCCAATTGAGACCTCTTTATTAATGCTCAAATGCTTGTGTTTTTACAATGACCTTTTTGAACACTGCTCAAACTTAGAAACATAGTATGCCGTCAAATTCCTTGCGAAATTATAAGAAAATTAGTATAAACTTCATATAATTTCATTAAGTAACCTCTTCGCATGCATTACAGTGCAATCCCAATGTCTTGATACCCTTTGGCACAAACTCTGAGACCAAATTGTATTATGTAATGTCATGTGTGTTGGTGCCTCGGTCTGCACATTGGTTAAATAGGGTGTGGTCCCTAACCTCAAACTGAAGTTCAAGGAAAAATTATATACAATATTGTTGGATTTCTGAAATAAAAGGAACCTTGGACGTGTTGGTTAAAAAAAAAATTTGTGGGGTAAGAGGTCGTTGGTTCAAGCCCTCGGACCTCTCCCCTGTCGACACTTTTGTTGTAACTATAATAAATATAAGGAATATTGGTTGGGAACCACCCAAAAAATGTGTTTATTTGTTGGTGTATAGTTATTAACCCCGTGAATATAGGTATTCATTACATGGAACTCAGATAAACCATGGGCTGAGGGCTTTATCCCTCGATCCTTTTTCCACCGCATAAACCTTTAAAAAAATTCAAATGCATTGCATGTTATATGTAGTTAAATACTAATGTGATGGAATAATGGAAAAAGGATGTTTGTGTAAAGTTGTATGAAGTCATGGGTTCAAAACCATTGACCCCTATAATTTTGATGAACCTTAACCATATAGGGCCAATGGGAGGCTGCCACGTGGCAATCTCTTATTGGTATGCCTGTGCCATGTGTCAGATACTAGTTGGACCACTTAAAATGTATGATCACCATATCACCTGACCAGTTAGATGTACAAATTCCACATGTCACCCTTCCAATGGTGACATGTGTCACCTTGAATTTGACTTTTTTCCCCTTTGGACCTAAAGTTTGACCATCCATAGTTTTTGCATACGAACTTAATTTGAGGCTATTTTTGCACCATTGGAAATCTATAACCGAGCTCTATACAATGAAGTAAGTTTTGAGAGCATTTGAGATGATCAAATTTTGAGCATTTTTAAATCCTCCTAGATCTTTGTGAGCATTCTGGACCCTCCTCGACCTCTGTGAGAATTCTAGATCCTCCTGGATCATTCCTCCCCATTGGAAACCTTTTGGACCACCAAATATTTTGATTATTCAACAATTAAGTGAGGGTATATATCCCTCAGCCTTCCAATCTCGATCCACTTTTCTTTTCTTCGTTTTACCCCTTTAAGACCAACTTGAATATTTTCCAGATCACTTCGTTGTGAAGTCCTAATTCTTTTGTCAAGAATAATATCTTCTTGTAGCTTTTCTAAGTATTGTGGAGAAAAATAATCAACTGTCAGAACCTGAATACTTTCATCTTCATCCATAATCATAGGAGGCTCATAAAGTTTTAAATTCTCAACATTTACCAATGAATACATTTGCATGTAGGATGGTAAATCTAATCAAAAGGAATTAGTACCAATCTTCTCCAAGATCTTGAATGGACCATAATGGATTGGTCTGATCTTTTTATCTTCACCCTTCATTCCGTCCTTGATGGTATGTAACCATACTTGATCACCGACTTGAAACTGATGATCAACTCGATTTTTATCATGCCTAGCCTTATATTTGTATTAGCTCTTCTCCAAATGTTCCTATACTGCTTGATGTACCTATTGGATCCTTTGAATGAACTTATTTTCTTTATTTGTATCATCATTTCTATCTTCTTTACTTGCTTCTCCAAAACAAAAATCCATAGGTGATTTAGGAAAGTACCCCAAACATACTTCAAAATGAGTTCTCTAAGTAGAATAATGCATGGCACGATAATAATCATTTTATACATAAGGTAATTGTTCATCCCATAAATTAGGATGCTTGTTCCAGTATCCTCAAAGTAAATGTACCATTGTTCTGTTTACCACCTTTGTCTTTCCATGTTCCTGTGGATGAAAATTTGTGCTCTTATTTAACTTGGTGTCCATCAGCTCCCATAAATGAGACTAAAACTTCCCCAAAAAGTGAGAGTCTCAATCTGATATAATAGATGTAGGCATCCCAATGAATCCATACATGAGCAAACAACATCAATGTTGTTTGTTCAGCAGTGACTTGTTTCTTGCATGGAATTAAAATACACATCTTACTGAATCTATCCATGATGGAATATAAATAAATATGACCTATTCTAAACATCGACAAACCCCCTACAAAATCCATGGAGATATTTTCCCATGGTTGAGAAGGTATTGGAAGTGGTGTATATAATCCCAACTTTACGTTGCTAGGTTTTCTTATGGCACACATAACACACCCTTTTACATACTTGGAAATTGTTTCATTCATTCAAGGCCAATAACAATATCTTTGTAATTGTGCTACTTTCTTACCAACCCCAAAATGAAAACAAATGAGAGGTGTATGAGCTTCTTTAATTACATTTACTCTTTCATCCCTTGGTATACAAAGATTTCCAAGATAATATAATAAATTTGCATGCACATGATAACATAATTGTTGATTTCCATGAATTAAAGCCATATATACATCCTTAATATCATTATCCCTTGTATATTGTTCAACATAACTTTCATGATATAAGGGATTATACCTTAGTATTAAAGAATCATTAATCACTGGTCTTGACAACATGTTTGCAACCTTTTTATGAATAGCTTTCTTATACTTGATTACCAAATGAAACTGATGTAAGAAACCCATCCACCTAAAATGTCATGACTATTGTAGCTTGGTATGTGACTGCAAAAACTGTAATGGTTGATGATCTATATGAATTATTGTCTCCTTTCCCATTAAGTAATGCTTCCACTTAACACTTTTTACCAACACATAAAATTCCCTATCATATGTTGGATAATTAATAACTACTCGAGTAAACATCTCATAATGATAACATATAGGTTTATCTCATTGCATCAATACTTATCCCATGGCATATTCATTTGCATTAATTTGAATCTCAAATGGTTGTTGTAGATCTGGCAGATCCAAAACTGGTGCGGTGCTTATATTTTCTTTCAATGTCTCAAAGGATTTCTGCTACTTGCCTCCCCATTGAAAGACCTATTTTACACTTTTTAATGCATGCAGAGGATCTTCTATGAAAGAGAAATTAGCAATGAATTTCCTTCAGTACTGTATTTCTCCTAAGAAGCTCCTGACTTTTGTGGAAGTAATTGGCTTGCGCCATTTCAGAATAACATCTACTTTTGCAGGATCTATATTTAGTTTACCATTCCCTACAATGTAGCCCAAATATACCAGATAAGTTTGACCAAACACACATTTATACATCTTGATATACAACTTCTCCTTCTTCAAGAGTTCAAATACTGTGTTGACATGCATTATACGATCTTCCCATGTTCAGCTAAAGATCAAAATATCATCTAAGTAGAAAATGACAAAGTTATCTATTTATGTCCTGAACACATCATTCATTACCCACATAAATGTCACAGGTGTATTGCATAAACCAAATGGCATAACCAACCATTCAAACAATCCCTTTTTTGTCTTGAAAGAATTTTTCCATACATCACTTTTTGCAATTATGATATGATGGTAGCCACTTTTCAAGTCTAGCTTAGTGAAATGAATAGCATTATTTAACTGATCGAATAAATCATCAATTCTAGGAAGAGGATATATGTTCTTTACTGTAATCTTTTTCAATTCTCTAACGTCAATACACATCTTCCATGTAGCATATTTCTTCGAAACTAATACAATAGGTGAACCACACGGAGAGTAACTCAACCTTATGATTCCTTTATCGATAATCTCCTAAACTTACTTATTTATCTTTTAATTCTCTATCACTTAGGACCTATGCATACCAATGTTAGGAAGAGGAGCATCCTGCTACAAGAAGATTTCATTTTCAACCTCCCTCTTAGGAGGAAACCCTGTAGGTTCCTAAATTAACTAATCATAGTTAGATATGATCTTTACCAACACCTTTTTATGATATGGATCACAACCTGATAAAGCATCTAATATATCTTCTTCTTTTTGTTTCACCACCATGAGAACAAAAGTTTTACTGCCATTCACAAGTCTCTTCATTTGTATTGTGCTCATTAAAGAAACATTATTTTTAATAAGATGATCTTTGACAATGAATTCAATCCCATCTTTGAAAAGGTGATATTTATTTTCTTCACAATAAAATATAGATTTCTTGTCAAATAGATATGGACTACCCAAGACAATGCCACAAATGTCAAGAGGCACAACATCTAACTCAACCTCATCAAAGAAATTAGTTTTAATTGCAAATATGATCTTACACTGCTTCATCACCGGCAAATTAGCATCGTCACACACCCAACCTAATGGATATGGTTTTCTATGAGGTGTTGTCTTTAAACCCAGCTTCTTAACAATTGATTTAGATATTAATTTAATGTGAGATCCACTGTCGAAAAAATTATCTATCTTTGTATTCTTTACTACAACCCTGACTTGAAAAAGATCGCTTATTTTCATTTGATCAATAACACTTTCCAATTTAGCAGATTGAATTGAAGAAATAGATTTATTAGTATATATACCTTTTCTTCCTATTGTCGTGATCTTATATTCATCTCCTCAATCGAATCCTAGATCATGTCAAGCTGATGCAACAATATTCTGTTTCCCTATCCTAGAACTTCTTTGGTCGTAATTTTGGATGCAACTTCCAACACTGTGCTTCCTCATGCCCTCTTCTCTTACAGTGAGAACATGTAGGTTTTTCTTCAACTTTATTTACCGTAGTTGACTTCTTACTCTTCCATTTTCCTTTCGATTTATTCTCAAACTTGTGTGGCTTCTTATCTTCAATCACATGATTTCCCTTACTAGCCTCAATATGATTAGCTTGTGTTGACACTTCATCAATGTTAGTAGGGTTAAACATCAATATAGTGTGTCAAATATAGGAGTGCATGCCACCAATATAGTTTAGAAGAGTATATAAAGGAATTCTTAAAGATAATTCTTTGTTCTTAAATTCTTGTGTATATACTTGGACATTTTTCCCTTTTCCTTGTTGGAACTGTTTCCATTCCATAAATGCAGTTTTCGCATAAGACAATGGATAAAATTGTTTTCTAATTGAAGCAGTAAACTCATCCAAGAAGAAATTACTTTACCTTGTTGAACGATATCAAATTTTGTCTTACTTTCCCACCATATCAAGGATGTGCCACCCAGTCTAAGAGTATCCAATTGTGTCTTTACAGTGTCATCCACTATGTTTTGTACCCTACAATATACCTCTATTTTCTTGATCCAATTTTCCAACCTTTCTACATTCAATTATCCATCATAAATTGGAAATTCAAACTTGACATCCAATTTAAATAAAGGAAAATTATGAGTATGAGAACAAGAAGACTTATGAGAGGGCTTCTTCTTATGTGAATAATTTTCACTTTCTCCATTGGTAGATGATTATGAGGATGATGGTGAAAAGGGTTCTTTAGGTCCACCACCTTCACCTCCTCCTTCAGTTTTTACCGAAGATTCTCCATCACTATTCTTGTGAATTATTCGATATAAATCATCTATTATTTACCTCATCGAGCAAAGTGTAGCTATAACTTCCTTGGGTCTCATGGGAGGATATTCTCCTTCCTTTCCTTTGGAAGCCATGTTTTTCTTTAGAAATCTCCTTTGAATATATGGTTTATAACTTGCAAGCTTTCCTTTACCAAGCTTGAATATGGATTTTGTAAGAATTCACTATCAAACACTTGTCAAAACCTGGCTCTGATACCAACTTGATCCGAAAAATCCTTAGATGATAATTATTATTTAATTCACATAAACATCTAACTTGATTTTGAAATAATAATGATCGTTTCACTGATTGCATAAAACATGTAAATTTACTTATCTATCCAAATCCACTTCAATGACAACTAACATGCAAATTGATTGAGTGAAAATAGAACAACAATACCAAAATCACAAACACAAGTTTGTTAACGGAGTTCACCCAATTTGGGATACATCTCCAGGTTCACTTCCAATTAATACCACTTTATTAATGCTCAAATGATTTTGTTTTTTAAATGACCTTTTTACATGTTTCTCAATCTCAGAAATAGAGTATGTCATCAAATTCCTTGCAAAATTATGAGAAAAATGAGTATAAACTTCATATAGTTCCATTAAGGCACCTATTGGCATGCATTACGGTGTAATCCAAAAGTCTTGGTACCCTTTGGCACAAACTCTGAGATCAAATCATACTCTGTAATGTCATGTGTGTTGGTGCTTTAGTTCGTGAACTAGTTAAATAGGGTGTGAGCCCTAACCTCCATCCGAAGTTCAAGGAAAAATTAAATACAATATTGTTTTCTTTCCAAAACAAAAGGTGCCTTTGGAACGTTGGTTAAAACATTGGTATGTGGGGGAATAGGTCATGGATTCAATCTCACACACCTCTCGCCCATCAATGTTTTTGTTGTAACTATAATACATATATAACATGTTGGTTAGGAACCACCCCAAAATTTTGGTTATTCATTGGTGTATAGTTATTAACCCCGTGAATATAGGTATTGGTTACATGGAACTCAGATAAACCATGGGTTGGGGGATTTATCCCTCGACCCTTTTTTCGTTGAATAAACCTTTAAACAAATTCAAATATATTTCATTTCATATGTAGTTAAGTACTAATGTGATGGAATAATGGCAAAGGATGTTGGTGTAAATTTTTAGGAGGTCATAGGTTTGACCCTCATCGACCCCTATAATTTTGATGAAGCTTAACCATAAAGGGCCAATGGGAGGGTGCCACATGGTAGTCTCTTATTGGTCTACTTGTGCCACGTGTCTAATACCAATTGAACCAATTAAATTGTATGATTTGCATATCAATTTCCCAATCAAATGTATGAATTCCACATGTCATCCTTCCAATGGTGACACGTGTCACCTTGAATTTGACTTTTTTCCCCTTTTGACCTAAACTTCGACCGACCATAACTTTTGCATACCAACTTCGTTTGAGGCGATTTTTGCAATGTTGGAAATATATTGTCGAGCTATAAAAAATGAAATTGTTTTCAAGAGAATTTGAGATGATAAAATTTTGAGAATTTATAAATCCTCATGGAGCTCTGTGAGCATTCCAGATCCTCCTAACCCTCTATGAGAATTCCATACCCTCTTGGATCAACTACTCTATTCTTAAGCTACACTGGATGAACATAAATTATGTAAAAGCATAATTCCAATGAAAAAATTTATGTATTAACACTCCATTAATATAGCCAAATATCATAGCCTTCCTCTTGAGAAATAAGCATCAAGTCCTTTCCTACATATTTCCTTCAACATGAGTCTTAGTGTTGTTGTTTGATGTAATATTTCAATTCTTGGAAAAAATATCTAGTTCCAATGTATTGATTGCATCTTGTCATTAACGATAATAATTTCCAATATTCTTATTATTATCTTCAACCTCCTAATTGGAAATAGGAAATTACCATGGATATGGAAGTGCTTATGACAATATTGATATAGTACAAATAATCTTAGATAATGGTCCATATTAAATGATTCTCCAATCATAAGTGAATGAAAGATTAGATTAGAAACCATAATTGAATGAGATGATCATAATATAATTTCTAATAAGTGATGAGTTGATGTTAGTCACGATGAATAAATTCCTAAGGTTGATATGAAATAAAAATCCCTATTCCCACTAACCCACATAGGATTTTCCTTCCAATTTATGAATAAACTTAAACTCTTACAAGGGTTATCATTTTGGATTCATAGAGTACTCAGAAATATAAAATCCAAAGATTCATAAGCTACAAGAAACAACAACCATGAAATTTACTACCATGGCTAAGGTCTTGGTAAAATAGATTTTAAAATCTCAAGACCTACAATCTTATAAATTACATTAACACTTCCTTCTAAGATATCCACAACCTCATTGTTAAAAGGGATGATTGTTAAATCCAAGGGTCCGAATGATTTCAACATTATTATGTGATGAAATAGGAGTACAATATTATCCCATGGTAATAATCAGATTAGTCAAGAGTGTAACCAAAGTGACTCAAGATCAGAAATTCCACATGATGGAAAGATGATTCCCAATAAATTTGTGCTAAAGACAACGTCTGAAATTGTCATTGATCAAAAGGACTAGGATTAAATATTTAGTCAACCATTTAATTTGTGATTAAATTGATTGATTCTCAAAAAAAATCTCAAAGATATCCCAACAAAACATTTATAGAGGAACTCTATCCTTAGTTGTTAAATATATTTCCAGTCAGTAGGGAAGAATGTTTTTGCTAGTAGCTAGAACATATTTCTTGTATACAAGAATAAGGTCGGATTAAGCAAGATGCCATCTTGATAGGAAAACTTCACTCAATTGAAAGTAAGATTATTTAAAAGAGGAAAAGAAACTAAAACTAAAATTGATCAAAGAAAACAAAAACTCAAAAATAAAACTTAGCTAAGTCTATACTAAAACCATGTTGGATGAAAGTAATCAAAGACAACACTCACTAGAAATATCCATATGCATAACTACAAGCCTATGATAAAATAAACATGAAAAATAATTAAAAGTAATTAGAGTGGGATTAATTTAAGATGGAAAGAATTTTAACACTAAAAAATTATAATCATTGCGTACATGACAGCATAATCAAAACTCAAATCCAGTCCAACTAAGAAAGATCTTCCTATCAGAATTCAGTTAAGATGAAGATTTAAAATATGTGAGTGCTCATTTTCATAACAAAAGGGAACTTGTATTTTCTTCATTTAAAAAAATTCCTCTTGTAATATGACACTTTGTTTGTAAAATATTGTTATAGAAGAAACATGACTATCATTAGTGATCAAAACATTTACTCAAAAATTACACAAAAACTATTTCAAGGGAAAACATCAACATGAAATCCCCTCATTTCTTTCTCTCTCGACTAGGAAATTATTTTACTATTCAACCAACAAGACTTAATTAAAAGAATAAGGTGAAAAAAAAAAACTAGCTAGAGGCTAGAAACCAAAATTAAATTGATCTAAAACACTAAAAATAAAATAATCTACAGTTGTAATAGATTAAAAATTGGTCACGGAGGATTTATACTTTGAGTACATCTCAAAGAAGAGAAACATGAAGCCTTACCCATAAGGATAGATATTTATTTACAACTAAATTTATTGAAAAACATAAATCAAAAGTAAAGTAAACAAATATGCAAAGAAAATAAACTAGTATAATATATCTTACTCCTTTCCTACACTACCCTGGCTGAAATTGAACTATGTGAAATCATAATGCCAATGTAGTCATCCATGTAACTCCAAACCTACAATTACATGTTGATAAAAAATTAGTAGCAGAACTTGAAGTAGTAATAGACAAAAACTAGAAGAAATTAAATTATATAAACCTCTATGCATCATACCAAAAAATTCATAGTTATTATAGAAGAGAAATCTAGCTAAGTAAGATCCTTGTAACCTTTCCTCAATTCTATCATAAAATATGCAATGGTTATCATAAAATTGGTGGAGGGAGTTCACGAGAAAGTAGCACACCTTCATAGAATCATGTATGAAATATGCATGGAATGTACCTTGTGAGAGAGTCTTAGTGTTGATGTTATCATCAATTCCAGAGGAGAATTCAAAATAATTATAACCTAACATAACCATCGACTGAAACCAAAGGGCCTCATTGTCTTGGAAAGTCTCTCTAGGATCATATTTCACATAACTAGCAACTTGAGATGGGATATTGTGACCAAGTGATGTGAACTTCGAGTTTCTTACCATTTTTGAATATATATGATCAATGTATAAGTGGAAACCACTAAAATTGGTTGTTTCATTACATTTATTAGTCTCAATCTCAACCATTTGGTTACTACAACAACATGCCTCTCTATTAATTATAAATGTAGATAAGCCAATAGAAGACTCATTCAGAAACACATTTGTTACAACACCCTCTCCTTCACAATCAAAAAGATGATAAGGAAGAAAACTACAATATTCTTGGGAAGGGGTTGCATCCTCTCCTTCTTCAATATGTACAATATTAAAATCTTTTACTTTATCAAAAAATTTCCATGTAGAATGAGTTTAAAAATGATCATAAATAGTGTCTTGCACAACACCTCCATCAAAAGGATTAAGGTACAAAAAATATAATGTGGAAGATGTAAGAGAATGAAATGCCTCTCTAGAAAGAGAAAACTTTTCAATATGAGTCTATTTGAATGGTATCTCTTCTTCCTTAAGCACATCTATGATTTTTTTTTACTGTAAATCAGTAAGATCGACACTAGGAATTGTTTCACAATCAAAACCTTCTTCCTTAGCACTATTATCCTCTTCTAATCAAGGTGTAAATTGTTGTATTAAAAATGGTATGCATTGTGTGTTTATTTATTCTCCTTGAGTTAGATGAGCATCCTGGTTATTTTTCTCCTTTAAAATATGTAAACCTGAAATATCTTCTAAAACATACTCATGGTTAGGAGACATGATAAAATCACAACAATTTTTAGAATCAGAAGGCTCAACAAATAATTTAGTAACTACATGAAAAATTTCTTGATCTTTCTTAGTTGAACTAGGATAGGTTATAATAGTACAACAACTAAGATCAACATGAATTAATTCTAATTTCCTTATTTATGAAGGTGTCATGTTTTGTGTGTTCAATTGTTTTTCCCAATTGACTAATAGGAATTCCTTTCTAGATCCACTTAAAAATTTGAACATAAAACTTTATCCAAGACAAATTGATGTTCATTTTTATTAGGTAATGATAACAGCAAATCACAAGAATTTTGAGAACAAGATGGTTCAATAATGGTCTCGAGGAGAAAATCAGCAAGATGGTTTAAGGTGCTACCCTCAAGAAATTCTTCTTGAATATCTTCAGTCAAAATAAGAGAAGAGTGTTCCACACCACAATCATGAACACATAAGTTAGAATTAATCTGATCCATCATGTGGTAGATGTCTGTTTTTCTGGCACATGACATATTTCTTCATCTTTCTCCATAGTTTCCTCCATTTCCTATGATGGAAAAGATAAAATAGGACAATGGGAACCTGACATAACCATTGGTGTTACCCGAAGTTTCTTATTATCAGCAGAAGATCCTTCCTCTGTGTCAGCTACACAAAAATATGAATTCAAGTTTAATACACAAGAGGGTTCTTTTTCATCACTAGGAAGTACTGGGGAAATGGAGTGGTGGGAGGATACATATTCTTCTTCTGAAAAAATATTTTATCTCTGATCTATATCCCTCATAGTGAATAAATATACAAACATACATTGTCCAACCAAATCTTTAGTATCCTCAACATCTTCATGTGAATCCAAATCAACATTAAACTAGAATTAAGGAATGATTTTGATTCTTCACTCACTAACCGATATTGTTCATTAGAAAGAGAAACTAAATGTAGAATCTATTCACCAACAGAGAGCACAACATCCAAATGAAATATATAGAAAAGATGCATAATCCTTAAAAAAAAGACTTCTAAAGATTCATCTTTTTCTTTCCTAAGCTCTAATATTTCCTCATGCAATTAATCATAATAATAATTCTCAAAAGAATGAAAACATTCACACATAAATTCTTCTCATGAGTGAATAGAGGTGGCCAATAAAGTCTCACAACAACTTTTGACCTGAACTTCAAAAGTAAGAGTGAAAACCCTGCATATGACACCTTCAGGAGTAATATTCTAAGAAAAACAAATCAAACATAATTGAATGATATGTGTAGATGCAGATGTTTCACCATCACCATCAAATTTAAATTTTCACAAGAGATTAACTATATTTCTAGGAGTGTTACGAGGTACAAAAACATAAATACATATCTATATAGGGATTTGGAAAGGAGCCATTGATAGGTAGAAATCATTAACAAGAAAGACTTTGTAGGGTCAGTTTATCATATTTGCCTCCTTCTAGTGTCATTTTCTTGATATAGGAAAAATTCCCCATGCCAACATGAGGCATAATTTGGCGAGGGTGGGCCCCCATCATACTTGATTATGTTTGTTATGGAAACCTCCATAGGTATGTGGGATCAGTTGTCGTAAATTTAAATGAGCAAGTCTCTCTGTGGAGAGCAATCCATTTAACTAGCGACAACTAGGTCAACATACTGGTGGATATTTCCACACCAAACGTTAGTAGGTCTTATTGGGACCTGCCATCGAGAAATTCTCCCTAATTTTGGAATGGGGCATTTTTCTAGCGTCAACAGGTCCCTATAACATGTTGCAAAGGATTGGAGGTATGGCTTACAAATTGAAGTTTCCTCCATGTTCACATGTACATACAATCTTCGATGTTTCTTTCTTAACAAAGGTAATCAATGAAAAGACCCCAATCTAAACTATTTTACCAGATATTAATGAAGAAGGAAAAATCATACTAGAACCATAAACAATCCTTGAAACAAGGATTAAGCAGCTGCGAAATCAATTAATTATTGAGTACCTCATTAGATGGAAGAACCTATCGTTGGAAGAGGTGGCATAGGAAGATGAGTTTTTCATGCAGAAACACCCGCAGTTAATCAAGTGTTGAGGAAAACATTTGTTTGAAGGGAGTGGCACATTAAGACCTAGAAAAATCCCCATGCTAAGTATAAAACCCCTTATTAATCCCTAGATATTGAATTATGTAACGCCCCCTCCATTACGAAAAGGAAAGTGAAGCATAAAAGGTATTTTTTTTTACATTTTACATTAGGAAATTGACGTCAACAATATAAATCATAGCAACGCAAAATCAACGACTTCATAAGTAAAAGTGTTACCAGCTACTAATCATTGAAATCAATAACAATGCATTCAACCAGTCATTAAAAACGATAGTGGCACATAAACATAAATAGCTTCGCCACTTAGCACATCATAATCATATTGAAACAATTTAAAACAATGATCAATTAGATAATGAATGTAAAATGACTACTCGACCAACCTACCCTACAAGGTTAGGACCTCCAGGACACATAGGCAACGCTCAAACCAAGGATCCAATTGATTTTGACCATTTAATGTCTCAGGGCTGGCGACTGTTCTGAGGAACAAGGAGGTGTCTACATCCCACTAACAATCAAGTCAAACATCAACTAGATCAATCAATCAATCCTGAACATCAGTTAAACATAGTGAAAGAGAAATCAATCACATAACTCATCATATACCAGCATTAAATTCAAGGCACAAGATTAAGAAAATTCACAACTGATCATACATCAACGTTTAATATCAAGACACAAGATTATCTAATTACTAAATTGCTTATACGTCGACATTAATCCAAGGTGAAATAAATCCAATTACTAAATCATTACACATCAACAAGATTTTGTGGCGCAAAGGAGTCTAACTACCTATCTAGTCATACAACAACATCAACTATAAGGAGCAAGGTTAATCATCAATTTTGTTCATTGCATAAGAAAATCTAATCACATACATTCAGTCATACATCACATTAAATTTCAGGTGAAAGAGTATCATCAACTTTATTTAGAGCGCAAAGGTAAACTAAACACCTAAACACCCATACATCCCATTTATTCAAGGCGCAAGATAATTATCCATTTTATTCTCATGGCAAGTGGTAAACAAACTTCCTAATCGATCACACATCAATCATATTTCAAGCCGCAAGAGAATCAAATACTAAACAATCATGCATCAACTTTATTTAAAGGTGCAGAGGTAAATTAAATTACTAAAAAAAACATTCCTCACATAAATTCCAAGGCGCAAGAATAATCATAGGTTTTATTTCATGGTGCCCAAGAAAATCTAATTGCATCACCTATTATACATCAAGTAAAAGACGCAATTACCATATACAACACATGACAAGAATTAAATGAGGAGAGAATTAATTAAAACCTGTTAGAAAGAATCATATTTGTCCTATGAAAATATCATAGGACAATGATAATGATAAGGGATTATGAACAGCCATTATGGGGATAAAGAGAAAATAATTCCATGGAAAGAGTCTTTCAATTTGGAACGAAGATTAAAAATTATTAGATCCTTATGGAGCAGGAGATATTCTCATGCATGATCTGGAAGGAATACAATGAGACAAAAGAATTTAGAATTCAAGGTGCCAACCACAAGAAAGGCCCCATGTCTCCCCAATTAATGTCAATAAATTAAGAATGTCGCCAACAATCAACAATTACAATTTCCAAATAATATTAACCTTGTTTCAATTCCATTAAAATCGTCCTACTTAAACGCATAAATAATAGAACTCAATCAATAGAACACTATCATAATTGGTATTAATTACAGATGTCACCATAACTATGAGAGGAATCATAACATGATATCAATTAAATAGTTGGTAATATGAAGATAAACTCAATGCCTAAGTTCGTCATTTGCGCATAGTGGTTCAATGATTTGGGTCCCATTTAAGCATGTTTGTGCAAGTTAAACAATCGTGTTAATGCCATATCCTTCTTTGTTTTCTGATTTTTAAAACCAATAACATAAATTAGTTCAATAACGATATATATATATATATATATATATATATATATATATATCGTACCATGCAATAATCACTCATCGATAAAATGANATATATATATATATATATATATATATATATATATATATATATATATATATATATATATATATATATATATATATATATATATATATATATATCGTACCATGCAATAATCACTCATCGATAAAATGAAATTCAAAAACCAAGATAGTTAACCAGTATTTTGTAAATCCTTAAATTGTAAATCCTAACCTTGTACAATATCTACTGCAAACTGATATTCAGAAAAGAACAGAAAAGATACAATGGCAAATACAAACATTACACAGAGATTTTTCACCTAGAAACCCAAACCAGGAAAACCAGCATATATTATATTCATACATTGTTTTACACTATTTACAATACAATATACATATAGGAGCCAGCGGCATCCAAAACCCTAACCCAATGACCTGGATTAGTCCAAAACCTTAATTCCTTAACCGAAAATAGAAAACCATTGGCAAAAAACCATGTGTCGAAAAACCACCTAATATCACGTGGTCCCGGAAATATGTCGACCCTAACTACACCTCTTTCAACAACCATTGGTTTCCATTGCTTTGATTTATTTTTACCTTTCCCATTCCAACAATTTTGCATGGTGCATCATCACCCAAATGAACCTATCCAAAATCACCTTGAACATAATCTAGAAAATGTTTCCTATGGAGTGTGGCATGAAATGAAGCCCATGAATCTACTACCCTAGACTCAGAAATATTATCTACAGAAAGAATCAGAGAATCTTGTAACACGTCACCTGTTACATTTTCTTCCTTATTTTTCTCATGTTGTCCATCCCTTTGTTTCTTTGGAGCTCTGCATTCTTTCTTCAGATGTCCTTTCTTCCCACAATTCTAGCACTCTATCTTTCCAAATCTAGATTTGGATCTTCCCTTCCTAGAATTATCGTGGTTCCCTAATCCCTTTCCTCTATCCTTTTGTCTTCCCTTGTTCTCCATGTTTAATGCATTACCTGAAGTCTCACCTCTGCTTTTCCGTCGCATTTCCTCACTAAGGATAACACCAACAACATCATCAAATTTTAAAGTGTTTGAACCAGAGATAGATTTACTTACAACCATGACCAAGCCATTCCAGCTTTCTAGCAATGAGCACAAGATTATAAGAGCCTTGACCTCATCATCAAATTCCACTTTTACAGAACTTGGTTGATTAGTAACTATATTAAATTCATTTAAATGATCTGCAACAAACCCACCTTCTGACATATTCATATTAAATAATCTCTTCATTAGAAATACCTTATTAGAAATCGAGGGTTTTTCATATAGTTTAGCCAATGCGTCCATCATCTCCTTCGTTGTCTTTTCTTTCGAAATATTGAAAGCCATTGGCACTTCCAGGATCAACCATATCATTCCTAGTGCCTTTATGTCAAGAACCTCCCATTCTTCGTCCTCCATGGCCGTCAACTTCTTTTCTATTCCACCCAATGGTAGGAATATATCATTTTGATATAAATAATCTTCCATCTGCATATTCCATAACTGGTAGTTTTGGCCATTAAATTTCTCGGCCCTAAACTTTCCATCTTCCGCCATTTCTCCCACTCAAGCCAAGAACCCTCTTTTCCTACGAGTTACCTTTCACTCTGATACAAGTTGTTAGAAAAATAGGATCGTGGAGCAATAAAATAAAACAAATGCGGAATAAAACATAGAAGATACACAATACAATAGAGACACATATATATGTTGTTCATCGAGTGTGGGATACGTCCACTAGAGAAATTTTTAGGTCCTTCCTTTATTATTATCCAGCAAATGAAGGGATACAACCTACAGCTCACCCATTGTAACTTCCTCTTCTTTCTCTCACAGTCTCCTAACTCAGAATACAATATTCGCAATGATACATAGCCAAGATACATTTCCCTCATAAAAGAGGGTTTCCTTCTAGGCCAAAAAACCCTAACATAACTTCTACCGTTAGATCTGGGACCTTATAATGAACAGTCCAAATTTACTATTAAAATATACATTTACAAGGCAATTTTTCCTTCGAGGGCTTCACCCCTGGACCCCCTCTAGGGGCCCACTTGCCCCTGAAACCTGCAGAGGGGGTAACCCCCCTCTGCACTCCCCCACATGGAGAAGTGTACATTTTTTCAGGATGTAAAGTCTTCATGGGGTATAAACATGGTTGAAAACAAAGACCTTTGAATCATGAAGATAATCAAGCTCCACAACAAACACTATCTCCTTGTTGCCACATATCAAAATTATTAGTAACCTCATACGATATTTGTAAAGGAAACATTTGGAGATGTCCTTCCATATCATAAATGGGATSTTTATTGGAACCAACCACATCCCATTTGCATCTCCCAACATGTATGAACTCATCAATGTTATCAACCATGCCATTGCATTTATCATAACATCAAGGGTTTAGTACATCCAAGGATTACCTTACTTCTTCACCTTCTGAATCATAGAATAGGGTATCATCAAAAATATGAAAAGGAAAATGATTAATCTCATTCTCTTCTTCTTTTGTAGGAGGGATAGGATCATGGATGGCTTCATCAGAGGGAGGAATACACATTAACACTTCATCATCATGTTTTATATCTTTCGGTTCTCGCTCTTCAACCAGGTCCTCATTATCTTTGGTAGAATCATGAGTAAATTATTGTTACTCCTCAAGGGATTGGTAACCTCCTTCATAAATCTCTTCTTATGTATCATAGGATTATTGGTATTGAGCATGGTATGCACCCCTAATATCCTCTACAATATTAGTTGTGAATCCTTCATCCTCTAGGGCTATTTCGAGATTTTGAAGGGAATCCTCATAAGTCTGGCACTATGGTTTTGTGAACTCAAGAAACCTACTGACAAGATATCTGAAAGAGGATATACCATTTTCTTCGCAACAACCCTTGATCCATTCTTGTACAAATGATGGAAAGGAAATTATGAACAATTTTATCAAGACATCCTCCCCTTCAAATTATATTTCACTTATATACTTCAAGAATTCTACAATGTGAGTAATTGGGAGGCCTTTAAATCTTGGACAATTTTTCAACCATTTTATATCAAAATAATGTGGGTATCCTTGAAAACTTTCAAAATCGAAAGATGGATACACTTTCTCCCATGGTGCCATGATCCCATATATTGGAAATAACACAATTTTGAGAGTAAGGTGGCACCTTGGAAAAGGTCAGTGGAGTAGCTAGATAACCTCTTAAGGATTATCAAAGGGAGTGAGGGAATGACCCTCAATGGAGTCTTCAAGTAAGCTTTGTAAGATGAAGGCTTTGAGGGAAAGGCTTACTGAAAAAGTGTCATTGAGGAATATTGACTCAGTGTTCCCCAACAGTGGCACCAAAAATGTTATCATGCAATCTATACTTTCCCAAAGACCATGGCAAGTGAAACAAGATTGGAGTAATAAGGGGGTGACCTATCATTGTCACCTTAATAGGAAACCCCTTTCTGTTTAGGAGTAGGATAAAACTACCCCAAGGGAGACGTCCCTAGTGACCTAAAGGGTTGGTGAAACAAAGAAAAGATGTAAATATTAAACCCCCTCTCACTAGTCACTTAAATCAAAGATATCACAAAGTTTATGTGTCAAGGGATGAAGAAAGTGTAGAAGATGAAGTGTACCTATTATCACGCAGTTTGTAGCAAGGATAAAGGCTTGAAGTTTGAAGGCCAAACTAGTGTAACAGGAACCAATCCCACCCAATGTCACCACAATGGGATGGTTCTTTCTCTTTAGGGAGGTGAGGCCCAGGGGAGACGTCCCCGGTGACCTGGGGTTTTGAGGAGGAAAAAGATAATAAGACAAGGATAATTTCCCCCCTCACAAGTCACCACCGAACAGATAGTCCTAGATAAACAAGCCATAATAGAGTAAAACCCCAAAGATATACCTACCTGAGACAAAGCAAGGACAAATGATATGTGCAAGCTAATTTCAATGGGTTAGTACTTCATATAAATAGATGACTATCTGATGAACATATAAGAAAATTTGCAATAAATATTGACAAAGTCAATGTTTATAAATAGCAATGAAAACTATGTCACTTCACCAATAAATATTGGAACAATATGGTATTCAATGTAATAAATCAACGCTTCACTTAATCAATGCCTTTGATCATTATTCAATTGCTCATAAAGAAAAGGTCTAGCTGCACTAATGATATTATGGCTAAAGTTGACGGAAACAATTAGGGTTAGAAGGTTAGTTTAAGCTAGGGTTAGTGAAGTTAGGGTTTTGATTCAAGAGTTTGAGATTAGTTTTGATCAGGTTCACTTCAACACATGAGGTATTAGGATCAGTGACTTAGGGTTAAATGGAGTCAATAGTAAAGGACGTAGGAGTTGAAGGAGACAAGTTTAAAATGGCTAGGGACTAGAGGGAGAGACTTTGAGGTGTTTCTAAGGCAAGGCCTCAAATTCAAAACCCTAGGGGAGAGGTTCACCTTGGTCTAGAAGAAATAGGCCTCGGTGATCTCTCCTCCTTCCTTAACTCAAACAGAAAATGGCTAGCTAAGAAGATGAAGCATAAAACCAAAACTAGAGGGTTTGATGAGGCAAGGTGTTGCTACAGCAAGGCCTTTTCAGCAAACCCTAGAGAAAAAACAGCCCTAAGTGTAGTAGGCCTAGGATTGGGATGTATCTCTCTCTTTCGTCTCTAGATAGTACGACTAGCAATGGGAGAAGAATGGAAGGGAGTGTCGCAACGGCTAGGCTCTCTCCTTCTTCAATGGCTGAAAATTTCTCTCAAAGGGGACATGAGACAAGGACCTACTTGTGTGCTTGTCACCTGGGGTGTCATCAAACAAAATCATAAACATATGAAAGAAATGAACTACAACCATTCATTCAAGAAGTTTTGCAGAAAAATACTTACAATTCACCAAGAAATATCAATGCGAACCCTAGTTGTAACACCTTCCTTCAAGAGAAATGCCAAAACATGCCAAAATAGTCTTCCTTCAACAAGTGTGCATCACTAATTCAACCAATAATCCAATTGAGGGCACAAATTTCAGACCTCACTAATGAGTGAGTGAGTTGTTATGAAAAAATGAAGGTGAAAAATCCTTCATTTATACAATACCATGACCTAATTTTACATTTTAGGTCATGAAAAAGGACGACAAGGCCAAAATACCAAAATCATATTGTTTTACATTAAATTGTCAAATTAAGACCCTAATCAAGCTAAAAAGAGAATAAAATCCCCTCCAAAGGAGACATTAGCCCCTTTTAGGGAAAATGGGGCATCCTGGAGCAAAAGGTTAGCCCTCCTTGGGCTTCTCCAACCTGCCACACATGCCACTACTGCCCTGTCTGCCTGCCAAGACATCCAATAGGTTGGATTATGTCATGGTCATCAAGGGTGATGTCCTAGGCCTTCCAAGGCCAATGTTCCACTGAAAGAGGGTCAGTCCCCCTAGGTCAAGATCTTCCAAAGTGCCTCTGGTGGAACGCCCTCTTCTTCTTTGGTGAAAAGCCCCTGATCCATATCTATCATATCTCTACCCCCTGATGGGGTCTCAGCATCCACCTGATGGGCTCTTAAGCCCCATGGAGGTCTGAACTGATCATCTCCCCATGTGTACCGGTCCCAATGGTACCTATTCGTTGGGCATGGTCCTGCACATCAAAAGCTACGCTCTCCATGGGCTCATCAGTCACAAGGATCATAGCAATGTCAATCACATCTCATCATCAATATTATTAAACATGTGCATAAAATCCCTAATAAATCAGTCAATAGCTCAAAGACGTTACACAAGCCTACAATACTAGTCTGGAGGAAAGGACAAGGCGTCCTATTGGGCTAGTGTCTACTGGAAAAGGAAAGTTTCTGGAAGATATCTCATCCAAGCCATGTAAGTGGGTGGTGTGTTCAGGGGATGTCCAAGCATTTGGGTGCAGTGAGGGCCAAGGATGCAAGAGATGTTACTTGTGGGTGCCTTTGTTAGAAGGCGAGTTGTACATGTCTCTGATGCATTTTTTCCAAGCCCATTCTTGCCTTTATTCTTTTAGTATTTTTATCTTTTATTGTTTTTTCTCCTTTTGGCTCAAGATCTAATCAGGGGACACTGACCTAGCATGTTGACCAGTGGTGGCAGTGTTACCCACAAGTACTTTCACATAAATGAGAAGGTTGGCTCGTGATGAGACCCCCTTGGCCATGCAACCGAGGGTCACTTCCCTGGTGTGGTAACCAACTGGTGGCAATTTCATACTGCTAGGTACCCATGGACCTAATAGGTTGGCTCATGATGAGACCCCCTATCCTTTGGTTAGGTCTTGTTTTATTATTTTCTGAGTCCCTCTTGTTTCTTATTGAGAAGCCTTTTATTGCTTTCTCGGGGATCCCTGGGCAAAGCATCTCGAGGTTTTATTTTTAGGCTTTTATCTTTTACCAGCTTTCTTTTACCTTTTGGACCTTTAGCCCCTTCTTCCCATGAGATAAGTTGCAATAATAAAAATAGGTCAACCCGATGCCCAGACAAGTGGAATGGGATAAGTGAGCCGGAACAAGGTGGAAAAGTGGTGTTGTAATGGGAGTGAATGATGGATTTTCGTAAATCCCCCCAGTAGCAAGCCAAAACCTATAGAGACTGGATTACTAGAGCACCCTGTCAATCCCCCAAACAAGGTCAAGTGGGTAAGTGTAAGATCCAAGCAGTTGTTAGAAATAAAAAAGAATCAGATGCATACATTCAAATGGTTTTGATTATCAAAGTGACACATACAATGATACCTATACTAATTACCTCATGGAGAAAGAACCTTCTCTGACACATGACTAAGCCGATGGTGATGGACGTTGCTATTGCTGACAAGATAAAGATGCTAGAAGAAGAAAAAAGGTGGGCCCTCTAGGGCCATGCTAAATTCAATCCTGCTCTCGGTACTCCATGTCTAGGACATGTGGGCCTCAAGACATGATCTCCTAGTTATCCCTAAAAGTGGGGGATAACATCTGGCTCCAACTCGGGGTCATGTGCTCACCGTAGAATGCATGAGAACCTCAACATCTCTGGCATAACCTCCTGACCTGCTCGATCTCAATAGAAGAATAAGTAACAAAATTGGGGTGGTAATGCCACCCCAGCATATATATATATATATATATATATATATATATATATATATGTTGAAATAAAACAATCAATAATGTATATGTGAAATAAAACTACTTACCTGTACTTACCATATGGCTGGGTTTCATATGTGATCAGTGAAACCCATCCAGGAACGTCGCACCATACCTTCCTTTGTGCTTCATCATAAGCCAAAATAATGATAAGTCAAGCACAAAAATGTCATGGGTTATAGTATATATTGTATCATCAGAAATCATAAAGTCTAACTCATGGAGGTGGGTGGGAAGGATAAAATCCTGCCAAGTCAATCTCTAAGGAAAGTACTCAATCCACTTCAAGAAAGGGTCATGAAAATTCCAAGATTTAGAAAACTGACTCAAAGGGCCCGAAAACTAGCTACCTAGGATGCCCTCACACTCTAAAGGGACTGACAAGGATCTAGTAGACGATTGGCAAACTTTCAAGGGAAAGTAAAAAAACTGAGATAACAGACTCAGACTTGTAGTATTCAACCAACCCTTGGCCTCTAAGTTTTTTCCTAGAGTAACCTCAACATAAAAAACATAATCCCTAACTACACCTCCAGGGACAAAACAAAGTAAAGTAATTGGAGGTGGTCAGGGAGTGTTATCACAAGGATCCTTCTTTAAGCAAAGAAGGTCCTTACTCCTATCGAAATCTGAGCAAAATGGTGGTTGATAATCATCTTCATGGAAAGAATCCAAGTGCTCAAAGGAGTACTCATCAAAACCCTCAAGGTAAGACTGAAAAATATCAGGAAAACAAGGTACTAGGTCATCCTTGGGTGTTTGAAAGGTATGGGTAAAAATCTCATCTCCTTGTTACCACTAGTCAAAAGTAACATGTTTTGATATTTGTAAAGGAAAGACTTGGAGATGACTCTCAATGTCATAGATGGGATCCATATCATAGCCAACTATATCCCACCTACGTCTCCTGACATGTATGAACTCATCAATGTTATCAACCATGTCACCATCTGTATCATAACATGTAGGACTTGAAGTATTGAAGGACTCATTTATCTCCTCCTCATTTCCCTCATCATAAAGTAGAGCATCATCAAACACTAGGGGAGGAGGGAAACTTATTGTTTCTTCTTGTGTAGGATCTTCGAGGACTTGGGTTCTTTCAACATGCATTATGATCTCATCCTAAGGGGATACTCCTTCATCTTCAATTGTGCAGCAAGGAAGGTCTACTTCTTTTGGGGATTCCATTTCTCCTTCATCTTTTGAATCATGGGACAAGGTGTTATTGAAATCCTATAATGGAAAGAAACTAACCTTATCGTCCTTTTGTTGTGCAGGAGATAAGGGCTCTTGGATGGATTCATTAGAGGGAGGAGCACAAGTTAGTACTTCATCATCTTGCTTAAGCTCTAGCCCCTCATTCATGTCTTCATTCTGCTGGTCAAGAACTTGTTTCCTTCTTTCTTATGGATCATGAGTAGAGGTTTAAAGGGAAACTAGTTTTATCAAGCCTTGAGTGTCAATAACACGGTCATTGATCTTGGATAAAGAGAGATTTACCTTGATTCGAATGGCCATGTGGCGAGATTCCATGAGTGTTCTTGGACCCTTTTTATTTAAGGGGAAGCTTAAATGCCCTAGAAGTTCATTAGTATAGAGATACACGAGGTACTTGCCTTTAGGACAATGGATTTTAGGAATCTGGTGTAGCAACTTCTGAAACCTTACCCTGAAAGCTCTGGTAGTCTCACTCTATGTTTTTTTTATGCATTTGATTCCTTTCAGTAACAATTGGATATCTTTTAATTTCATTCCCCAACTCATGAGAAAGATTTCCTCAAATTGGTCCATAGATGTGATGCCAGCGACTGGAAGATTATCATACCATCTTCTAGCATTTCCATGCAGATTGGAAGAGAAGAGTTTCATCACCAAGTATTCTGCATCATCATTGATAGGGTGGTGCTGAAAGAAAGCCCAAAATTTGCTCATGTGATAGTCGGATCTTTCTCCATCCATGCCAGTAAATCTAGGGAGCCATTTTTCATACCAGGGGGGGCATTTGCCTAGGGTATCCTGGGATTTTACTCATGTCTAAAGGCTTGTAATTCCTAGGATCCCATTGTGAAGTCATTTGTGGCTTCGTCATCAGTGGAGTCGCCAGATAATCTGCTTGAAACTATCAAATAAAAAGGGAAAACACCCTAGTGGAGTCGCGAGGTAAGCTTGTAAGATAAGGCTTCTAGAGGCAAGGCTTACTGAAAAGTGTTGTCTGAGGAAGGTTTCACTCAGTGTTCCCTGGCAGTGGTGCCAAAATGTTATCATGCAATTTGTAGCAAGGATAAAGGATTGAAGTTTGAAGGAAAAACTGGCATAATAGGAACCAATCCCACCCAATGTCATCACAATGGGATGGTTCTTTCTCTTTAGGGAGGTGAGGCCCAGGGGAGACATCCCCAGTGACCTGGGGTTTTGAAGAGGCAAAAGATAATAAGACAAGGATAATTACCCCCCTCACAAGTCACCACCGAACAGATAGTCCTCGATAAACAACCAATAATAGAGTAAACCCCAAAGATATACCTACCTGAGACAAAGCATCAACAAATGATATATGCAAGCTAATTTCAATGGATTATTACTTCATATAAATAGATGACTATCTGATGAACATATAAGAGATTTTGCAATAAATATTGACGAAGTCAATGTTTATAAATAGCAATGAAAACCATGTCACTTCACCAATAAATATTGGAACAATATGGCATTCAATGTAATAAATCAATGCTTCACTTAATCAATGCCTTTGATCATTATTCAATTGCTCATAAGAAAACGTCTAGCTGCACTAATGATATTATGGCTAAAGATGAAGACAACAATTAGGGTTAGTAGGTTAGTTTAAGCTAGGGTTAGTGAAGTTAGGGTTTTGATTCAAGAGTTTGAGAGTAGTTTTGATCAGGTTCACTTCAACGCATGAGGTCTTAGGATCAATGCCTTAGGGTTAAATGGAGTCAATAGTGAAGGATGCAGGAGTTAAAGGAGACAAGTTTAAAATGGCTAGGGACTAGAGGGAGAGACTTTGAGGTGTTTCTAAGGCAAGGCATCAAAGTCAAAACCCTATGGTAAAGGTTCACCTTGGTGTAGAAGAAATAGGCCTCAATGATCTCTCCTCCTTCCTTAGCTCAAATGGAAAACTGCTAGCTGAGAAGATGAAGCATAAAACCAAAACTAGAGGGTTTAATGAGGCAAGGTGTTGCTACAGCAAGGCCTTTTCAACAAACCTTATAGAAAAAATGACCCTAAGTATAGTAGGCCTAGGCTTGGGACGTCTCTCTCTCTTTGGTATCTAGATAGTACAACTAGCAATGGGAGAAGAATGGAAGGGAGTGTAGCAATGACTAGGCTCTCTCCTTCTTCAATGGCTGAAAAGTTCTCTCAAAGGGGACATGAGACAAGGACCTACTTGTGTGCTTGTCACCTAGGGTTTTATCTAGAAAAATCATAAACATATGCAAGAAATTGAACTACAACCATTCATTCAAGAAGTTTTGCAGAAAAATACTTACAATTCACCAAGAAATATCAATGCAAACCCTAGTTGTATCACCTTCCTTTAAGAGAAATGCCAAAATATACCAAAATATTCTTCCTTTAACAAGTGCGCATCACTAAATCAGCCAATAACCCAAGAGAGGGCGCAAATTTCAGACCTCACTAATGAGTGAGTGAGTTGTTATGAAAAAAGGAAGGTGAAAATCCTTCATTTATACAATATTGTGACCTAATTTTACATTTTAGGTCATGAAAAAGGCCGACAAGGCCAAAATACCAAAATCATATTGTTTTACATTAAATTGTCAAATTAAAAAACTAATCAAGCTGAAAAGATAATAAAATCCCCTCCAAAGGAGATGTTAGCCCCTTTTAGGGAAAATGGGGCATCCTAGATAAAAATGTTAGCCCTCCTTGGGCTTCTCCAACCTGACACATGTGCCACTACTACCCTATCTACCTCCCAAGACATCTAATAGGTTGGATGACATCATGGTCATCAAGGGTGATGTCCTAGGCCTTCCAAGGCCAATGTTCCACTGAAAGAGGGTCAACTCCCCTAGGTCAAGCTCTGCCAAAGTGCCTTTGGTGGAACGCCCTCTTCTTCTTTGGTGCAAAGCCTCATATCCATCTCTATCCCATATCTTCCCCTTGATGGGGTCTCATCATCCACCTGATGGGCTCTTCAGCCCCATGGAGGTCTGAATTGATCATCTCCCCATCTGTACTGGTCCAAATGGTACTTGTCCATTGGGCATGGTACTGCACATCAAAAGCTATGCCCTCCATGGGCTCATCAATCACAGGGATCATAGAAATGTCAATCACATCTCATCATCAATATTATCAAACATGTGCATAAAATCCCTAATAAATCAATCAATAGCTCAAAGTCGTTACACAAGCCTACAATACTAGTTTGGAGAAAAGGACAAGGCGTCCTATTGGGGTAGTGTCTACTAGAAAAGGAAATTTCTCGGAAGAGACCTCATCCAAGCCATGTAAGTGGGTGGTGTGGTCAAGGGATGTCCAAGCATCTGGGTGTAGTGAGGGCCAAGGATGCAAGAGATGTTACCTATGGGTGCCTTTTTTAGAAGGCAAGATGTACCTATCATGGATGCATTTTTTCCAAGCCTATTCTTGCCTTTATTCTTTTATTCTTTTTATCTTTTACTGTTTTTTCTCTTTTTTTCACAACAGCTAATTAGGGGACATTGCCCTGGCATGGTGACCAATGGTGGCAGTGTTACCCACAAGTACTTTCATAGAAATTAGAAGGGTGGCTCGTGATGAGACCCCCTTTCCCTTGGCCATGCAACCAAGGGTCATTGCCCTAGCATGGTAACCAACTAGTGGCAATGTTATACTTCTAGGTACCCATGGACCTACGAGGCTAGCTCGTGATGAGACCCCCTATCCTCTGGTTAGGTCTTGTTTTATTATTTTTCGGGTCCCTCTTTTTTCTTGCTGAGAAGCCTTTTATTTATTTCTTGGGGATCCCTAGGTGAAGCATCTCGAGGTTTTATTTTTAGGATTTTATCTTTTACCAGCTTGCTTTTACCTCCTGGGCCTTTAGCCCCTTCTTCCCATGAGATAAGGTGCAATACTGAAAATAGGTCAAACCAATGCCCGAACAAGTGGAATGGGATAAGTGAGAGGGAACAAGGTGGAAAAGTGGTGTTGTGATGGGAGCGGATGATGGATTTTCATAAATCCCCTGAGTAGCAAGCCAAAACCTACAGAGACCAGCTTACTAGGGCACCCTGTCAATCCCCCCAAACAAGGTCAAGTGGGAAAGTATAATATCCAAGCAGTTGTTAGAAATAAAAGGAATCATATGCATACATTCAAATGGTTTTGATGATCAAAGTGACACATACCATGATACCTGGACTAATTACCTCATGGAGCAAGAACCTTCTCTGACACAGGACCAAGACAATGGTGATGGATGTTGTTGCTGCTGACAAGATAAATATTTTGGAAGAAGAAAAAAGGTGGTCCCTCCAGGGCCATGCTAAAGTCAATCCTTCTCTCAGTACTCCATGTCTAGGACATGTGGGCCTCGAGACATGATCTCCTATTTATCCCTAAAAGTGGGGGACAACAGTACCTACCCAGAACAAGACAACAAGCATATATATGACAGATTCAAGTACAAAAATGATATTAATGCTTTAATAAGACAATAAATTAGTGGAACATATGCTAGCTGATATAATATCAACGCCGACCTGGCCAGTTTCTTACAAAATTAAATTATGGACAAAAGAAATAAATTTGCATGTAAAGACCCTCTTAGGGGTGACATCACACCCTTCTAGGGTTATGTTGGACCTTTGTATATGGAACATCAGGCTCATGAAGTAAAGTGGTGGGCCTCCAAAGGCCAAAACCCTTCCCACATGTGCCAATAACCTCAGGATTACCCCCAAGGTGACAACCACTGCATGTATAAATGTCTAGGGTTGTATGGGTGATGTCCAAGTCCTCGAAAGGATAGCGTTTAGGTGGGAATGGCATAATTGCCTGGGTGTAGGTCCACCAAAGTGCCTCCAAAGGCAACACCCTTCTTCTTCTTGGGAGAACCCCTTCATCTTCATCCTGCCCCGTGGCTGGGGTATTAGCATCCATCAAATGGGCTTTGAGTCCTCATGAAGGTCTGAGCTAATCATCTCTCTATGTACCTGTTCACCAGGAAAGGTCCTTTGAAGACAACAAGTACGCCCTCCAAGGGTCCATAAGTCATAGGCATCATAATACATAAATCACATATAATAATTAAAATGCCCAAACATGTGCATTAAACCCCCCCTAAACCCAAATAAATGCTCAAAACCTTATGGAACTTGACAAGTCTAGGGTTTGGAATGGTCTCAGGGTGTCCTATTGGGCCAGTCTCCCTTAATTCAAGGTTGTTTCCCTAGTGGAGCTTGATCCAAATCATGCAAGAGTATGAGTTGGTGAAGGGAAAAACTTTGGACATGGGGTGCATGTGATAGCAAGGAAATGTAACACTCACCTATGGGTGCCTTTGTTGAGGGTGAATTGCACCTTGTCATGGATGAAAATGTTTCCAAGTCCACTGATTGCCATTTATTTTTATCTTTTATTTCTTCTTTTGGCTCTCTTTCTTCATGCTACAAGGAAAGAGTTGATGGCCATCTCCCTGGCTTGGTGACCAACTAGTGGCAGTGTCACCCACAAACATTTCATGGAAATGAGAAGGTTGGCTCATGATGAGACCCCCTTTCTCTTGGCCATGCAACCAAGAGCCACTACCCTGGCTTGGTGACCAGTTGGGTGGTAGTGTCATACCGCTATATGTTCATGGTCATGATAGGCCAGCTCATGATGAGACCTCCTATCCACCAACAAATGCCTTGAGTGTTTTATTCATATGTGGGTCCCCTTTTCTTGCTAAGAAGCGTTTTAGTGCTTTCGCAACGATCCCTGGGTGAAGCATCTCGAAGGTTTAAATTTGGCTCTTAACTTTTTCTAGCTACATTTCCCCCTGGGCCTTTAGCCCCTTCTTTCCATGAGGTAAGGTACAACCCTTTCCAAGTGGAGCTTTCCCCAATGCCCAAAAATGTGGATATATGGAGGGGATAAATATGGAAAATGGTAAGTATGGAGGGAACATGTGATGACTCTTCAGACATCCTCAAGGTAGCAACCTATCCTAAAAGGAAACCAACTTACCAGGGAAACATGCGACCCTCCCAAGTTTGAACAAGGCAAAGAGCATAAAGTCAAGCAAACATTATGAAATCCAGAAATATTCAATTCAACATGTTTAAATGTTTTAAAAATCAAAGTGATACATACCATAATACCTGGACATATTACCTCTTAGAGCAAGACTCATTTCCATTTCAGGACCAAGTTGATGTGATGAATATTGTTGCTGCTGATATGTGGACTCCAGCAAAGTGAATAAAAATTTGTCAAATAAACTAGAATTCCATTCTCTGAAGGAAAAGGACTAAAAAACTTGTTGATTCCTAGGTGGAGGTCTAATAAATTCATCAAGATTGCCAAAATCTAAAGTAAATTTTCCACCGAAATATTTGGCACTCAATTCTAGAAACTTGTAAGTGAGTCAGGGAGCCCAACTTTTGGATCACATTTCCAGATGATGGATTAGTGCTCAATAATTCCTCTTCTAGGTCTCTTAGATATTGATAGTAGAATAAATTCCTTAGGGATTAAGCCAATTTCTTCCAAAGCTTAGGACGCTGACTCTTGTGAAAAATCATGCAACTGCCAAAAAAACACAATTAACATCAAGCTTGTTTTACACAAAATAGATACTATATGTGTTTTGGTACAAAATATATATGTTTTGGTACAAAATAGATATGTTTTGGTACAATAATCAATGTATTGTATCCAACTTGGAAAGGAAGTCCCTCAATTGATAGAACCATGGTGAACATCAAGAGAGGACTGAGAGTAAAGTGAAATACATAATCGATGAGATCAATAGTATGAAGACCAATTTATTCCTTGCATTCGCTTAATGGACTTGTTTTGCTAGTGTCCAAGAAAGCAAAGGAAAGAAGAATCTGAAGTTGATTCATTAGGAAGGGGGGAAATGATGTTCAGGTTTTGTTATTTCACGTTGGCATCTACTCTTTTATGTTTGACTCTATTTTTATGTCAACCTAGCTATGCCATAACTTATTTGGCAGTCGGTTTTAGTAAATTTTTATTTTTGGAATGCTTGAATATATGATTTTACCAAGAGATTTCTCCAATGATAGGCTCTAGATAGTCCCATAGTCCAACTTTTTAGCTTGTTTGCAAAATATGGTTTAGTTAGGCTCCAAACTCTCTCCCTATCTCGAGTCTTTTTGTAACATTGTATTTTTAATAGAATCTTTATGTGTATAAAAAAAAACATTATTAAAATGCTTATTTGTGCTTAAATAACTAAAAGCATGGGGAAATAAATTCTTAGTCTTAAAATATAATCAAAGTCTAAATCTTCAATTCATAATAATAATTGTGCTACTCAATTTTACCAAGTAACTCTATAGGAAAATGTGTCAAACATAATTCCTTATAGATCTATGAAAGTCAGGTGTCTAGTGTAATTCTTAACAAATTTGACAATAAGGTAGTTGTGCCATATACATATTGATATTGTTTCCTGTTGATGTGAAGGAGTAACATTGTATTGAATATGTGGAAAAGTATATAAAACATAATCTTGGTCAAAATGTTATTTCTCTTTATTTGAATTGATAACTTCATGAATGGCCATGAAAACAAAACAATTGATTTTCTCTTTATTCTCTCAAAGCACATACAAAGCTCTTGGTATATTTATATGGCGTGAAAAACATAAGTAAAACCAAATTGTAGTGCATTTTATTGTAGATGTAATAAGATTTATATGCATAAAGTTTTCCTAAGACAAGGAAATTGGATTTTATATGCCATTAAAGAGCAAGCGATTAATGAGTGAACATGCACTCTCCCAGCAGTGGCCGTCGAAATGAGCAACGGAATGACAGTTTATTTTTCAATTAGTATCTCCTAATTAGTGAGATATAGTGAGCCATTACTATCTCCTAAGCAGAATGAATAAGTGATTTCTTCGTGGACCACCAAATCTGTAGTTAAGTCCCACCACTTTGTCACGTAAGCATAGATATAAACGTTTTATATTATACTTCCAAGGAAATATCGAAGATATGAATTTAGTAAAGAAAAATAATTTTTAAAGATATTTGACTTTAAAGGCTAAGTTTCTAGAGAACTTTTGACTTTAAATGTTTTATATTGTATCTTCATAAAATTAATAGGAAAACATTGATAAAATTGATCAAAAGAAAAACAATTTTTAAATATATTTTGGTTTACTATAATTTTAGAAAACTTTTGACTTAAAATGTTTTATATTGCATCTCCATAAAATTAATATGAAAACATTAATGATGTTGTATCTAATGAAGAAAAATAATTTTTTAAAGAACTTTTGACTTTAAACATTTTAGTTTTATATTGCACCTTCATATAATTATTAGGAAAACATTGATGATGTGTATCTAATTAAAAACAATTTTTAAATATATTTTGGTTCTTTGTTTTTCTATAGATTTTTTTACTTTAAACAATTTATATTACAGTTCCATAAAATTAATAGGAAAATATTGATGAAGTGCATCTAATGAAGACAAATAATTTTTAAAGATATTTTGGATGTGCATGTAATGAAGAAAAAAAAATTAAATATATTTTGGTTAGCTAATTTTTTCTAGAGAACTTTTGACTTTAAGAGTTTTATATTGCACCTTCATATTGTTAAATATAATTTAATTCGTAGATTTTCTAGAGAACTTTTGACTTTAAACATTTTATATTGCACCTCCTTAAAATTAATAGGAAAATATTGATGATGTGCATCTAATGAAGAAATATTTTTTAAAGATATTTTTCTAAATTTCTAGAGAACTTTTGACTTTAAACGTTTTATATTACACCTTCATAAAATTTTGTTAAGCTAATTTTTCTAGAGAAAATTTGACTTTAAAGGTTTTATTTGACACCTCCATAAAATTAATAGGAAAATATTGATGATATGCATCTGATGAAGAAAAATAATTTTTAAAGATATTTTGGTCCACTAATTCTAGAGAATTTTTCACTTGAAACATTTTATATTGCACCTCCATAAAATTAGGAAAACGTTGATGATGTGCATGTAATGAAGAAAAATAATTAAAAAAAGAAGAAGTTAATATTCAATCAATTATTCACATGGTCAGCATGTACTCTATTATCTTATGGTATATAAAATTTCTTTAATACATTTTTCTTTGGGATTCATTTTGCATAGATTATGGTTTTATAATGAATTTTGATTGATTTTAATGA